>JAUZST010047633.1:0-25441 GCA_034779995.1 Parotocinclus haroldoi | reverse complement strand
CAGTGATGCAGGCTTCTGAACGGAGCGTTGATAACAACTTGGGTTATCCTTGTCCTCTCTGGTCTGGATGACATGGCATCCCAGTGTTTCATAAAGAACTTCAAATCGTGACTCATCTGACCACAGAACAGTCTTCCATTTTGCCACATTCCATTCTAAATGACCCCTGGCCCAGTGCAAACATCTTGTGGAGCTTGCATAGAAATGGCTTCCTCTTTGCACTGTAGAGTTTCAGCTGGCAACGGTGGATGGCACGGTGGATTGTGTTGACTGACAATGCTTTCTGGAAGTATTCCTGAGCCCATTCTGTTATTTGCTTGACAGTGGTATTCCTGTTTGAGGTGCAGTGACGTTTAAGGGCCCAGAGATCACGAGCATCCAGTAGAGATTTACCCTTGACCCTTATGCAAAGCGATTGTTCCAGATTCTCTGAATTTTTTGATGATGTTATGCACGGTTCATGATGATAACTTAGTCTTTGCTATTTTACACTGGGTAACACCATTCTGGTATTGCTGCACTATCTTTCTGCATAACAATGGTGGAATTAATGATCTTCTTACCATCTTGGCTTCTGAGAGACACTGACACTCTGAGAAGCTCTTTTTATACCCAATCATGATGTCAATTGACCTAATTAGTGTTAATTGGTCTTCCAGCTGTTCATTATATTCTCAATTTCCTTTTTTCCAGCCACTTATTGCTACTTGTCCCAACTTTTTTGGGATTTGTTGACACTGTGAAATTTTGAAGCAACATGTTTTTCCTTTAAAATGTTACATTTACTCAGATTAAACTTTTGAACTGTCATCTATGTTCTATTATGAATAAAATATTGGCATTTGCCATCTCCACATCATTGCATTCAGTTTTAATTCACAATTTGTTTAGTGTCCCAACTTTTTTGGAATCTGCTTTGTAGATCATTTCTCATTTCTCATGGCATATTTTTGCCTCTGTGGTTTGTTTAACTGTGGTCACTTTATCTACTAGAATTTGTTCGAAAACCCCCGGATGTTTAGGTGATAATTAGTTAGCACTGTCAACTCACAGCAGGAAGGTCCAGGGTTCGATCCCCAGGTGGAGCAGTCTGGATCCTCTCTGTGTGGAGTCTGCATATCCTCCATGTGGGTTTACCACTGGGGATTCTGGTTACTCACAAACTGTGAATATGCTATCAGGTACAGTTTTTTTTTAGTAAATCATCTGTAACCCAGCACTTTTGAAATCATAGCAACCAAGTTCATGTACTTTATTTCTCACGTGCACATGTCAAGACAGAGGAGGTGAAATGTTTTGCAGTGTGTGTTAATAGTGTGTTGATAATGTATTGATTGTAATAAGGTATGCATTTTATGTATTATGCTCCTTTCTGTGCCTTTGTGTATATTATGGCTGCAGTAAACACATAGCACAGCTATCATCCAGTAAGCCAAATTAGAACAGCTTCATTTGCATATAGCAAGTTGCAATATTCATCAGACGCATATTGTTGTTTGATGTAACTGACGTATGACTCACGTACTTGGGTCAGGTGGATATGGGCAGAATAACAGTAAACTTTAGGGTCATGCGGTAGCCAGACATGCCTTAGTTTAGGATTGATGGTTCTAATGTCCTTTTATTAGGCTACGGTTCTGGGTACAGTTCAGATTCAGATTATTATTATATTGTTACACTGTCTCAGAGAATGGATCTAGAACAGAATTTATTTCTTAGGATCCAGTATTATTGTGACATGCAGTTCTATAATCTGGCTTCACATGTAACATGTTGACACTGGTGCAATATACTAAATTAACATTGAGAGTTATTTATTCACTTTAAACATTGAACATGGAGATTCTTATGGAAGATGTCTGACACCTTTGTTTGCTGTTTTTATTTTGCATGTTGCCTAGTCAAGACATATATTAGGTTTTGATGTGTTTATCTCAGTTCACTTGTAAGAGGCAGCTGTCTGGCTGATTTCTGGTAAACAATTCCGCATAGTGCTTGCCTCAGGCTTTTTTGAGCCATATTTTGCCTTCCCTTTTCTCTTTGTTTACTGCCACAGTGGGCCATGCCCCAAGGGATGTGAGGTTTGTATGTCTCTGGCCTGTACAGGATGCCGCACATACGCAGCACTGGCTTTATCTGGGCTGCGGTCTAACTAACTCTCACTCACTTCCAGGAACCTAAGAGTTTCAACTGTAGAGAAAAGAGACCATATGAGATTGTGAGAGTGAATAGATCAGCAATGGTTTAACTGTGCTCTCTGTTTTTTTTAGTGTTTAAAATGTCATGCAAACATTATGCAAATAAATGGGCTGCATTAACACCTGTTAACACAACACACCTCAAATTCATAAGCATATGTATATACCTTTTTATCAACCGGGTTGCAACAGTGAGGATATGCTGCATATGTACAATAATATGCTTTTATTTTATGAGACTAGTTCACATATAGATAGCTAATAGCTTTAAGTACAGAATAGAAATAATATAGAAATAATAACCATGTACTGTGATGCAATGGTGTCCCATCCCATGCATGGAAAGGTAGATTTAAAACATGAAAATATCTGTTAAATAAACGAACAAAGACTAGTCACAGGAATTTGTACATCTCTACTTGATGTTATCTGTAGTTGAACCATTATGATAGTAACTCTGAGCATGTAATGTAGTTCCATTTATGACCATATTGTTACATTAAATTTCTGTCATTTAGCAGAGGCTCCTATCTGGAGCAGCTTACAAATGAAACATTCTTACAATCCAAGCAGGTGTGGGCTAAGAGCATAACAGTACCCTGTAGCTTCTGGTCTCAAGTCCAGTACCTTAGACCACCACAATCCACAGATCCTCACCCTGTAGCAAAAGTTACAAGTATGGCTGGCTGGATATTTGTAGTATCTCACAAAAGTGAGTACATTACAAAGTTCATAACACCAAATATTGTCTAAACCACTGTGCACCCCTAAGTGGAAATGGCCAAATTTTGCCCAAAGTGTCAATATTTTGTATGGCCACCATTAATTTCCAGCAGTGCTTTTGACTACTGAGTATGCAGTTCACTGGAATCCATTTCCACTCCTCCACGACGACATCACAGAGCTGGTAAAAGACCTTGTGCTCCTCCCCCTTCCATTTGAGAATGACCAATAGGGTTTAGGTCTGGAGATATGCTGGACCTTTCTCCTCAGTAAGGTCGTTATCATGTTGGAATACTGCCCTGCAGCCATGTACTTGTTCTGCTTGACTTTACCAAAGTGCTTGGAGGCTTACTTGTGCATTATCTTTAGAAGAGGCTTTCTTCTAGTAAGACAGCCATGCAGACTAATTTAATACAGTGTATGATGTTTGGTCTGAGCACTGACAGGCTGACCCCCACCCCTTTAACTTCTGTAGCAATTGTGGCAGAACTCCCACATCTATTTTCAATTGCCAATGTTTGGATATGATTCTGAGCATGTGCAACTTCTTTGGTCGGCTTCTTCTCTGTTCTGAGTGGAACCTGTCCTGTTAAACCACTGTATGGTCTTGGCCACAAGGCTGCAGCTCACTTTCATCTTCTTATAACCTAGGTCATCATTATGCAGAGCAACAATACTTTATACCATTATACTTTTACATTATAGTGACTAGCATGAGAAAGCTAGAGAGTGATAACACCAAACTCAACACACCTCCTCCCAATTCCTACTCAAGACCATCTAATAACCTCCACTTATGCAATAATATATGGTATGGATTGGCCTAAGCCAATGGCCTAAGCCAGTGTAGAAGCTGCAAGGGTATTATAAATAACATTTAAAATAATAAGACCTGTGATTGAAGTAATTTCCTAGTGTCATGCATTGTCAAGTCACTTATGTGAAAGACAGTAAGCGAGGAAAAAGCCAGTGGCTTGTAATGACCTCTTCTGCTTTTCATTCTGAGAATCAGAACATAGAGAAAGTGTGACATAGCAGTTTTGCACCGGCTACATCTGTAACTTTGAGTCATGGGTAATATGGGCTTAGTTCAACTTCCTCTTTCAATTTGATAACTCAGTAGGACTTTTTACGGTTTTTTTCAATAAAGCAATGATTTGTACATTCATCATTATACAGTATTTGTGCTGTATCACATCTGGTTGGCATACAATTGTTTGCATCAAGTGTTTACATTGCTGTTTTACATATATAGAAATGGTTTAAAAATGTGCAATATCTGCGTGCAATTATATGACCTAAATCATCACCTGAGATGATTAGAGAACCCAAATAAAAACGGGACCTGAACTAAAACTATAAAAGAACTATAAAATAACTTAACAAGAATTCGTTTTTGGAATTAAACTTTTTTAAAAGTATGAATGTAATGATTACTCATGACAGTGACAACAAATTTCCTACTGCTAAGCACCTGGAAATGGTCCTGGCAGAGACAGAGGTGTGTAATGAAGGTGCCATCTGTGTCTGGATGGTGGACACGAAACTGTGGGAGCCGCTCATGCTTATCGGCAGATCAAACAGTTTTCTTTACTGGTGGTTTGCCTGGGCTTGTTCACTGTGTGCATGTACCTTCATGGAACACCTCCTCCCAACAACTTCTAACAGCTAGGCTCAGATGTCTGGCAATTCTTCAAAACAACCATCCTGCTTTGCTAGGTCAAATAATATGCCCCCTCTCAAAGTGTGTCAACTGAGCAAAATGTCTTTAATTGCATCTTGGAGGAGTACGCTACCTGAAAGTAGTCTTTGAGAGCCTTTTTAAAGTATAGTGGTTTCTAGAGTGTTCTACTACTTTTACTTCTACTTCTGTTGTATGAACATGAATAATAAAATGTACCCTGTGTTCCTTCGTGACCTCATGGACAATTACATACCTTGCTCTTGGTGTGATCTATGTTGGTTGGTAGTCTTGTAATGGTAACAGTGGTCATGAATTTCCTCAATATGTACCTAATCTGCCTGCCAGTGTATTTGGTTTAGTCCAAACCCGTTAGATATTTAGTTGAATTTTCAGCCTGCACACTCGCATTTGATTGGTATTACAATGGTTAAAAACCTCCAGACTGAATTCCACCTTAAAATGAAAATGAAATGAAAATTCTAGAGAGTCACATGACCACACATCATGTGATCACTGGTCTCAGACTGTTATTTCTCCTCCACAAAGCTTGACAGGTGGTCATATGGTAACTGCACCTTTCCGTATGCTGTGCATGTCTCTGAACTGAGCATGTACGTTGGAGTGTGCACTTACAGTTGATTAGATCATCACTACCAGAGCAGTCATTTCACAAATTACTTGTTGAAAGGGTCTGCACACTATATGATCATGTTGCGCTAATATTACTGATAACAACACATGACTGTGAAGTCTAAATTGTCAGCCCGGAATGGTCACTATGAAGTAACTGTGGTACTACACACATTGAGGAGAGTGATTCATCTCTTTTTGTCTGTGCTCTTTCCTTTTTTAAGCCTTGAACATTATTCAAGTATAAAGTTAGATAGGATATTTAATTGTAAACCCCTGTGAAATAATGAGCTATTGTGCTTCCTCAAAAGAACCCTAAGAGGAAGCTTTTTCATTTTACTATTCCTGAGTCACACAACTTTGGACGCTAGCTTGTAAACCATAAAAAACACATACCACTGATAAAAAAATTAAAGTAGGTGTTACAGCAGAACAGGTGGCATGCCTCACAGCTCCAGAGAGCACCAGTTAAATCCCAACCCCACACTCCAATTGTTTTAAACTCTGCAGTTTAAATACATGCATTAGGTTTATTGGTCTCTATCAATTCTAAGCATGAGTGCTATATTTTATGTCGTTTTAAAGCCTGCTTAGAAAGGGAAAATGTGTCAGGAAGAGCACCTGACTTAAAACAATGCCTGATCACCAGATCAACACCAGATCAACTGCGGTGAAGCTGAATAGGAGTGGCTGAAAGAAGATGGTTTTACTTACCAGATTGTACATATCACTAGAATCTACTGATAATGTGTAATGCAAAAGGATTTTCAAAAGCAAATAGGAAAACCTGTTTAAGCTTTTTTGTCTATTCGGCTAAACAGCTGCTGACCATTAAAATGTTTATACAGTAAATCAAGTTAATAGTTTAAGCTTTTGAATGTGTGTATCCATGAATTGAATGTACTGAATGAATTGTTTAAAATGTTTAAAAGGATAGTTTAATGCTCAGGATTCATAAAGAAATGTGGCCCAGGTGTTTTGTCAGTGCTTTTCATGGGAATATTTTACTGAAAACACAATGAAAGCCCCTATGCTGTAACTTCAATCACACTGATTTTTTCTCCTTTTTTTAAAAGAACGGTGTTACTGTCCCTGATGTCAGGAAGTGACCTCAAACCAGTAGCTGTTACTGGAAACCTCTTTAGAGAAAAAAACACAGAGACAAAAAAGTTACAGTTGTTTATAGCTGGATAGACATACCTCTCTATCTTTTCACTCTGCAGAGAGAGAGATGGAGTTTTTTCTGTGAAGTGATGGGGAGATAAGGATTTCCCTGTATGTTCTGTGGTTTGCTGCCTATATGGACACTGTGCGAAAAATGAGTCATGCAGGTTAGAAACTGAGTCACATTCAGGTGATAGATCACCATGCTGATCAGCAGTCCATTCAGTCAGCTGTCAATCCCACACTGACTAGTTTCACATAGTAGTTTCTCAAGTAAGAAACTGACTAGTTTCTCAAGTAGGAAATTCAGTGGTCAGCAGGATGTGCATATATGTATATACACATTGCATACAGTGTATTCCTATAGACAGGGTGAAAGTTCATTTTAATATGGTAATTCTGTACATTATGGAAATGATCTGAAGACACATGTTGGTGCCAATATAAAAGTTTAGGCTCCATTCCAGGTTACCCAATAATGTTTTTGTATAGTCTCAGTAGTCACTTGTTTATGCTTCATTACAATTTGCAAGGCCGTATTTATTCTGTTGTGCATTAACATAATTCAATTTACAGTTAAATGGTACAGACGGTGGTGCCATGGTACCTTAATTTCCTCCCACATTCAAAACACGTGCATTTTAGGTTAGGCGGTGTTTCTAAAGTGATCGTCTGAGTGTATGTGCCCTATGAGGAATTGGTAGGGGTTGGTTTAGGGTTGTTCCTGCCTCACATACATTGCTGCTGGCTAGGCTCTGGCCTTCCCACAACACTTACACTAAAGAAAATACATATTGAATGTATTGAATAATTGTTTAATATTGAATTTACACTTGACTACGGTAGGAGGACAGAAATTTAATGAACCGATCCTATGACAGTACCATGTTTAAAGTTATTAATCTACTTAGTTCAATCCAGTTTTCTGCTAACGTTTGTCTGTGGCATTTGGTTGCCTGTGTACTAGGCATTTTGCTGTGTCATTTATTTTCAGCAAACAATTTGAAAAACAGGATGAGGAACAGATCAGGAGAACCTAAACTCATCTTATGGAAACACGTTAAAACATGTGAGGAAAACCAGGGCCAGTGTACAGAACAACAGCCCAGTAACTACAAAAGCACCTAAAACGTCACCCAGCAATCAAACAAACCAGTAAACTAGCTATCCCTGGACCTGACATGCATATATACACTGATAATGCTATTAATGGTGACATGGTTAATTCATATGTTGAGGTTACAAACAACGTGCATGCTGAGGCATGTTAAGGCCTCACTGTCTAACAATTTTAAAGTTATCAAGAAAGATGATTGAGTATAACCGCAATTTACAAACTTAACTGGTGTTAGAAAGGCATTGTTCGACTGTGTGATGTCCAAATTGACACTAAAGATGCTTTTGAATTCTGAGGTTCCACTGTATATAAGTGAAACAGCATATGTTTCATGATCAGATTGGAAGCTCTCTTAGCTATGTCCAACTTGTTGGTATCTATATAGATGTTACATTGATTGCATGTGTTATTTCAGGCCTCTGCACATTGCTGTGGCTCAGGAGAAAGAGGCAGTAGTTCGCCGACTCATCCACGTTTTATGCTGTGCTGGACGTAACCTGGATTTATATAATAATCTCAGACAGGTAGGACACATGCACATACACTGCTCGCAAAAATGAGCAGAGCTCAGAGAATAGGCAGAGCATATTTGCATAGTAATGTGAAATGAATAACATGAGGAATGAAGAATTGGGATGTGATGGATTTCAATGACATTTTGGAACATGGCATCTGGAACTTGTTTTTGTATCATCAAGGCTTTATGGAGTTCAGAATTTATTGTTGTAAAATAAGACCTGGTTCACAATTAGCATTCCAAAGATGATGGATGGATGGATGCTTTGTAGAACATTAGAACATTGTGTAGACCAAGCAGAGAATGGATTTTCTTCTAAATTGGGTCCACAAAAACACAGACTTCTATTTAATGTAATTATAAGTTTATCATTTATAAGTTTATAAGCATTAAGATTTCACTTCACTGGAGCTAAAGAGTGTAGAGCAAACCATCAAAAACAGGCCCAATACATTATCTACTAGCTACTGCTAAGCCTTCTCTTGCTATAAATGTTTCCAGGTGCCATTTGGAACGTGGTTTTGCAGTTGAGGCAGTTTGTAGCTTTAACATCAGCATGCCTTTTCTGTAAGCTTGTGTGGCCTATGGCTGCTGTTACTCCCCAACATTTCCAATTCAAATAGAGACCCAACTTACTCACACAGTCACTCATTTCTTATTCTCTTTATACTATGCAGGGTTGCGGAAGAGCCGGTGTCTAGCCGGCAGCAATGCAGGAACAACCCTAGACAGGCTGCCAATCCATTGTAGGGCACATACACTCACACACTCCTTCACACACTAGGAGCACACCTATTAAACCAAAGCATGTCTTTGGACTGTGGGAGGAGACCGGAGTACCCGGAGTAAACCCACACTTACACGGGTAGGACAGATGCAGATGCCACAGGGAAACCTGGGGATTTAATCTAGGACCTTCTCACTATGAGGCAACAGTGCTACCCACCTAGCTACTGTGCCACATAAAGTTCCTACACAAAAAATCTTTTCACAAATTAAGATTAAAATTTAAAATTAAATTTAATTATTTATTAAAAATAAATCCCGATTCTGTGGGCCCCAATCCTGCAAATTTGTTAAAGAATCCATCACTTGGTGACAATGTTTTAAATGGACGTTATATGGACTAGTAACAATAGGGTAGTCATTACACAAATCAAACTATACTAACACTCTGCAACTAATTTATACAGAGTAGAATAGTTATTGTAAGTTTTTCAAACATATTAAAGTGGGTTAGCTTAACAATGTCAGGTTTTAGCATGTATACAGCATTGTCTCCAATATTGATAATCAGTAACATACAATAACATCTATGGAACTTTTCTGTAAAATGCACATTATTTGACCTCCTTGGAATTTCACAGCACTGTGAGAACCGTATTGATACCACTGGAGCAGCACATAATAAGTCCCTAAGCTTTACATTCTAACATGCTCATTTGCCATCATTACCCTTAACAATGTGTGGGGCTGAAAAACTTAGATATACTGTTGACCATATAGTTTATATTGTAAACTGCCTTTCTTCTTTCCCATATAGGTCTCTGATTATGACTGTCCCTTGCTTTCAGATTCTGTTCTCCCTTTCTCCCTCACATTAATGCTGCATTTCCACAATTCTAAACCATTCTCATCATCAGAGGTAGCCGCTTTCTTTACCAAAACCTCAGAAATCACCTCACTTTGTTCTAAGGTTTCACCCTGTACACACACTGCGACCCAATTACCAGAAGTTGCGCCCAAGTTGTGCCTGAGAACTGCCGATCTGTCTTTTGTGCGATATCCTGTCTTCATTCACTTCAGTTCCTCAAAGCTGAACAACTGTACATTCCATATATGACTGTTTATTGGTGTATATTCCTCTCTGTGTGTGTGTGTGTGTGTGTGTGTGTGTGTGTGTGTGTGTGTGTGTGTGTGTGTGTGTGTGCAGTGTGTGTCTCTGTGAGCGTGAGTTTAGTCATGTGGTTGTGCTTTGGTGTGCATATACCACTCATCAGGCAGAGGTTAAACATTACAGAGAGAAACTATAGTTTTGCATATGTAATTCTTGTGCTTCCACTAAATGTAATGAAGCATGGTTGTATCTTCTCAGCTGGCTTGTGTATTTAGGAAAGTTGCACTACTACCATAATTACCATAATTAAGTTTCTTCAGCAGCATCTGTAGGTTCAGTGAGCTGATGTGGCCACCATTCACACTGACATTTAAAATGTAGATCCTGTTGCAGCATGAGCAAGCTGTCAAAAACAGACAGTGCCTGTGCAGTGCGTATGTGTTTTACACATATGTTTCAGCATGTTATTTCTATATATTTTGCTGTGAACATTAATAAGGGCTACGTAAATGTGTGAGCCTCGTGAGCATGCCCTTGTTTAAGTGTGTGTGCACGCATGTGTGTGTGTGAGCACGTATGTGTTTGTGTGTGCATGAACTTATGTATTCGCATTCCGAGAAGTCACATGATGCCCTCTGGGCTGTTTCTCAACATACCTTCTTATAGTTCAGAGTAGATCTGGGACTTTCCCTTCCTCTCTCTCTCTCTCTCTCTCTCTCTCTCTCTCTCTCTCTATTGCTCGCTCTCTTCAATTAGACCTTGCTATTTATTTGTCTGAAAATCAAAAACAGTCCAGCTTGTATCTGCAATGCACAAAATGGCCAAATCATTGTTACAGCAAAAATAATATATCTAATTATTGTCACTCTAAACATCTATATAAATATTTGTTTTGCTGTTTTCAGTGTTTCCTTCACATACTTTGATTTGAATACCATTGCTTTGCTCAGTCCACAGTTCCATGCAGGATTTAGTTTTATTTAATGTAAATATTTCTTCTGTTCAGTTATCCTTTTATTTTTAGTTGTCTTTTAGCACATGAATATAAGTCCAAAGATACACTGCAGGGGAGAAGGAAGGGATTTTCCCTCCTTAATCCCATCCTTCCCTGCTCTCTTCTCCTTCAGTCGAGCACTTCTGGCTCTTTATTGTCTAAACAGACTTTCCCTTTGCTTTTTAAAAAATATCATATTCTTTTGTATTTGGGCACTAAAGCTTTGATATTTTGTTTGAATTTGGCAAGTTAGTCAAACTAAGTATTGTGTTTGTTCCGAATTTGCATTCATATTTACAACATGTAGCAGACATCCTTATCCAGAGACTGATTGTTTTTATTTTTTTGTTGGTTTACATCAGTTCTATGGAGCAAGGTTACATCGATCATGTTAGATACAGTCATAATGTGCCCATTTAGACCAACCAGTTAACCTAACGTATGGCTTTGGAATGTGGGAAGAACGTGGAGTATGCAGAGTAAACCAACACGAACACAAGGGGACATCTGTAAAAGGGGAAATCTGATGGGGCTGTTCGGCAACAGGGCTTACCACTTGCAGAATGATGCCTTATCCAGAGCAACTTGTACAATACTGGCTAAAATCGTATAACATGTAATCCAAGCAGTTGAAGTTTCAGGGCGTTGCTCAAGGGCCCAATTGTGGCACTTTGCCAGTGCTATGATTTCCACTCTGTACCTACCGATTTGGCAGGGTTTTTTCTTTGAAGGAAAACATGGATTTTTTGTATTATTATTGTACTTTAAACAAGATCTATATATGTTTAACAAGCATGTTTTTACATTACACGTTTGATAACATTTTAATTATTTTTAATGACTTGTTTTGTATTGCTCTAGGATTCTAAAAATTTTACTTCAATTCAGAAAAAGCTGTGTGTGCAAGTAGATTTACTGGGCTCATATGTTTTGCTCCTGTCATTCACATGGAGTTTGTACATTTAAGCAAATATTAACAGTTAGACATGTGATGTATGTCAAGAATAATGACTCATGCCGGATTCAAGGAAATTGGATCTGTTCCACAGGAAGGGAGGACCACATTGTGACAGCAGAGGAATTTCTCTAGTACCACTGTAGTTTTTGATACCAGGTCTTACTGGAACTGTCTTTCCCCTTTCCCTGTCGGCCCTACCCATTGTTACCTAACAATGTACAGTAACAGCTCCGTCCTAATCTTTCCTCCCGGAACTAAACAGAAGCTTATATATATTTTTATATGATTAAAAATAGATGATGAAGATGAATGATCATATTTTGTCAAAATGAAAGGAGCATTTTGGTCTGTACCTTGTCAACCCTGTAAGTAATCAAATTGGATTCATCAGCATAAAAGTGTCTTTACCAGGGTTGGCATGTGTGCAAATGTATGTGCATCACTGCATTTGTTTCTACATTGTGCAGTAAACAGAAAGGAACTCCACAGTCTTATCTACTTTTCAGTGTTCTGTGGCATTGAACTTTATCCTGCTGTACGGGTTCCTAGGGTGAGCCTGCACTGATGGGAATTCGCCAGGATGTGATTTATCTTTACAATCCAAATAATCCAGCATTGCCAAACCTTGATGCTACTCTGTACTACTGTAGACTCAAGGTTAAAGGGATATCTTAGCATATACGGACAGCATATCTTTTTAAGAAGTACACGTAAGCATGTAACTTGTAAGCAACAATCACTATGTGCCACTTTTTAATATTTGTGGTTATTCCGTAGCTCAGCCTTTTAGAATTGGCATGTTCATAACACAGAATATGTGTTTGATTTATTTTTATTCATTTATTCACGTTTGAATCCCATTTTTAATGGTAAAGGTCATAGAAAGGGCTCAGGTATAGGCATGCCCTAGTTGGAATCCCACCAAATCACGTGCTGAGCAGGGGTTATTGTGCATTGCCCAGCTCCTCCTCCCTCAGACAGAACCAATCTGTTGTGCTTGTGATACATGACAAGGCTGGAAAGCACCAGTAGAATCCTGGTCCCTGTGAATGACGGCTAGCATTTTATACCGGTGAAAATGTACCCCACCTGTACAGTTTTGGCAGTGAACTTTCCAGTTCGGTGACTGAAATCTTTGAGTTATAGATTTACAGCATCCACTGGCATTATGGAGAATTATATGATTTTTTTTTTATGTGCGATTTCAAAAATATCTTGCCTCTTTGCCACCATGCTGTATACAAGCTACATTAAGAAAATGTTTTCTGTTACAGAACTTGGCTGACTTGCAAAGAGCTAAACTATGTTCTATTTTATGCTCAAATATATTAATGCTCAGTATTCAATGTCTTGTTTCTTAGACCCCGCTACACTTGGCAGTCATTACGCATCAGGCCCGTGTTGTGGAGGCTCTCCTGCAGGGTGGAGCAGACCCTGGAGCACTTGACCGTAATGGACAAACGGCACTGCACTTATGCTGTGAACACAGTCAGGAGATCTGCCTATCCATCATACTTTCACACATCGCCCACTCGCCATGTTGCACGTCAGTCTGCTTGGACAGCAGGAATTATGAAGGTGGGTGTTGGATTGGACTGCGATAGCTACATAAGGTTCATGAGAGTATTATAAAATGTTAGTCTTATCAGAATTAATTTAGTGCTAGGATTTGAGACTTGTGGTTATACTCATACCCAGCTGTTATGTCAAATAAGTCTGAATCCAGGAATTTTAATTTAAAAATTACTATTTTAGTGCAACTGGATGAAATTGGATATAAAAAATATTTGTTGCAAACTTCTCCTCTACATGCTTAATTCAGTATAGACTTGTTATTTAGTTTCTGCCATGGGTGAGAATTGTGAGAGAGGGCGAGCTTACGTCATTAGCACTTAAACTGACAGCAATTTTAATTTATGCTTGGCCAGGCTTTCTTCCCTAATAGTAACTATGCTAGCATGTCACACAACATCACGGTTTATGACGTTATCACTGGCAGTACCGCTGACGGTAGCAATAATAAAAGGCCTACAGAACACTTCCAAGGAAAATTTGGAAAAAACAGACCTGTATAATGGCATTTGCTTTTTATGATGTTACTCTCAAACTTTTTTATTTTATTTTTATTTTTTATAACCAGCTTTGTCTAAATTAACATTACTCTCATTGTTGCTCTATAAAATGTTACAATTTGTTATTCTTAAAGTTTTTTATTAGTTTCAGCTGTTCATATTAATACGCAAGCTATCAACACACTAATAGTAACTCTAGTAATGTACGTTTGTATACATTGTATAAAGCTAAAATTTAATTACCAATCAATTACAAATTCTAAAATTCAAATATCACATCCCAAAGTTCAGTTCATGGCTACAGTCTTGGTATATAATATTTGTATGTGTAATTCTGGACAAAACATTACCCCAGAACGCTCTCCCCTCCCCCATTACCCTGGACGTTTTTTAATTTTTAATTTTTAAATTTAATTTAATACTATTTTTTAATGAATTTACCATGGGACAAGTATATGTCCAGTACCTTGATTTTATTCATTGTAATTCTCGTTTGAAAGAGCTGTAGGCAAATACCCTGTTTTATGACACATACTAATCACGGAGGAGACACTGACAACTAAAACAATTAAATTCAGTTCAATTATATTTGTGTAGCACTTTTTACAATAGACAATGTCACAAAGTAGCTTTACATTCATACATAAACATTGACACAAACAGGAGTTGCTGTTTTATTACAGACATCTGCTTTGTATTATTTACAGTAGCATTATATAGGGTACCATATTGGTCATTGTTTATATATTTAGCCTACATAACAAATTATATAAAATAAGTTATATAAAAGAATACTGAATTTAGCACACATAATGGAAGCACAGAGAGAGGTTATATAATATTGATCACATGTTGTCACGTTTTGATCCGTAAAGCAGATCAAAACTGGAATAGTTAAGTATTATATATTTTTTTAAAAGCATCTGCCTGGTTATAGATGTGATCTTTCTTTTGAATTTCAGGCTTAACTCCTCTTCATTTGGCTGTTCTGAATGGAAGTAAGAAACTGGCCAAATTATTACTGGATGGTGGAGCTGACATTAATGCTGTAGTGAGTGACCTATGTTTATATTATCATCTGCTAGAACCTACAATGTGTTTTATATTTGGGTATAAAATGTTTATCCATTTAAACATGATAATTGCGGAAAAGTATCCAATATTACAGATCTGTGAGTGGTAACAGTATGAGAAGCTCTAGAAGTAGCAGTTAACCTGAACATGAAATCAGATTAGTCATGTTCTTTCAGTCAATGGAATCACAACCATGTGAGTGGGCACTCTGTTGTAATTCGGGGGATCTATCAAAGTCTGGGAAAACATTGGTGTCAGTGTATTATACACAGGAGATATCTGAAGACCTTAGCTGATGCTCAACAATCTGGAAAAGGTTACCAAGTCATCTCTAAAGAGCTTGAACTGCTATTCGCAGTAAGATAGATTGAGCACAAAAGGAAGAAATGTAAGACTATTATTATCCTTCTCAAATGTGATCACTCAAAGGGCAAGACATTTAATAGAAAGTGTGTCACAAATGAAGCCAGGTTTAATGCTAAGCAACCAAAGGCCTTTCTCACATTGGCTACAGTTAATGTGTTCATGGGTCCAGAATCAGGAGAACACTGAATAACAAAGGTGTGCATTCCAGGGTTGAAAGGAGAAAAAAAGAACAGTACTGTCTGAATGCAGCTTGCTTAAGATCATGTGGGCAAGCTAAAAGGCTGTTGGAAAATGTTTTTGGACCTAATAAAAGGAAATCACTCCATTTCAACATAAGAACATTATAGCATACTAAACATGGTTGTGATATCATAGTTTGGACCTGTTTTGCTTCATATGGGAAATGACAGTTTGCCATCATGGACGAATCCAAAATTATAAATAGCACATTATAAAACGTGCCCATGAACTGAAACTAAAGTAAATTAGCCATGCTGTAAGACAATAATTTAAAGCAAAAATGGCATTCTACAAAAGAATGGGAAAAGAAGATATTTTGAAATGGCCAAGTTTTCACCGTAATTAAGTAAAGAAAATGTTGTGGAAGAGTTTGAAGAAAGCAGTTCACTTAAGGAAACACTTTCCAGTGTAAAAGCATTTTCAGGACTGTCTAAACAGCAACAATATTACTATACTATAGTAAAAAAAAATAAAATTACATCTAGATAGTGTGGCCTTTACATTTGTGGCTGCTGGAAATTCCAAATTCCTCTTTACTTTTTTAAAGTTTATATTATATTCATATTTATTTGTATATTTACATGACATTTTTATTTGTGAGACTTAATTTTTTACATTTAGTTTAGTTTTATTTAATTGAAACTCTAATATACACAGTATGTAAAATCTGTTTTGTCTAATTTGTTTCCCCTTTCAACACAGGACATTAAAAGTGGTCGCAGTCCACTAGTTCATGCTGTGGAGAACAATTGTGTGGAGATGGTCAACTTCCTAGTTGAGGTGTGGCTGCATTGTGCGTCTCTTTTCTGTGTGTGTTTTCAGTTGTATTTCCTTATAGTCTGCCTATGACTCAGCTACTCTGTTCAGGTCTTTAACCAGAATTTAGGTAAAGCTGCAACCTCTATAACGCTCTTTAGGCAAAACACTGTTACAAAATAATAGTGTCATTGTTAAAGGTTTAAGGGAGTTTTTGTAACATGTTACAATGCTTGAAAACAGTGTGTACAGTTCATTATTAGAAACAAATCTGAAAGTATGTCATGGTTAAGAGGTCATATTTAAAAATGATTGCCCACTGGTGAGCATTTGTTCAGTCTATGACAGTAACAGATACTTATGCTGAAGCAAATTGCAGGGTTATTGTTTTAGACAGCAAGTTAGACGATAAAGATATAATCCAGTGTAATTTAATTAGTGTTTCTGACTATCAAAAAGAAAATAAATAATCTAGACATCCAGGATAAATAACTGAAATGAACATTTGGATATCTATAATAATTCTAAAAAAAACCTGACCTGACTGATTTTAAACAGGACATAATACAGGACAATTTTACTCTCTCAAATCTGAGGACACATAGGCATTCCATTCAGTTAAATTTAGTTTAATTTTCTTAACTTAGAACTTAGTTTTCTTAGTTAATAAGTTTTATTAATTAACATTGTTAATAATTTGTGCATTTACGTATCCACTTAATCAAGTTAAGGGTGATGGGGAGCCACTTGACCTAACAGTGATAACCACTATGCCACCATATCACCCTGTAATAAAGTCCAGCTGAATAAATAAAATGTGTCAAATGTTGAAAAACATTTGACATGTGTCAAATCAAACAAACAAGAACATCAGGTAAAGTTGCAAATGATGTAATGCCTCATGTTGTATACTACAATATTTTTAAAATATTTTTTAGGAACCAGTTAGTATACTGTGTTTTCCTTTTCAGAATGGATCTAATGTGAACTCACAATCCTACAGTGGAAACACAGCTCTTCACATTGCGTGCGGTCGTGGGGAGGTGGAGGCTGTCCTAATATTACTGAAAAATGGAGCTGACAGCAGTTTAAAGAACTACCACAATGACACAGCTGTCATGGTGACAAAAAACAAGACGGTAAGGCAGACTAATGAAATAGTAAGAAACTAGCTCCTAAAAGTGTTTAATAGTGGGTAAATAAATGTGTAATTTAAAATAAGTTGTATTTAATTTTAAAAATGTATAATTCATATATAATACATGATGCTTCAATGTAAATGCTAATGTATAAAGTTCCTGTATACGGTATCTCTGAGTGGCAAAACTCTGAACCTTTAGGATTAGAGGTTACTTTGAAGTTGAAATCAGAGTCAAATGTTTTCAATCAAAGGGATGACAATCAGGTGTGTGAGCGAGTACTGTGTAATATTGAAAGAACATTGATCTGTCCTTTGACATGAACAAAAGAGATCCCTGATGACCTCAGAACAAGTGTTGATGCTTAGAAGGCTGTAAAAGCTTACAAAAGCATTGTAAGGAGTTTTGGCTACACCAATTCACAGACAGATTATGGAAAAATGGAAGAAAGACCATTGTTACCCTCCGCAGCCATGGTCAACCGGCAAAGATCACTTCAAGAGTAAGGTGTGTAACAGTCCACAAGGTCGCAATGGAACCCAGGGTAGCTTGTAAGCTATTCTTTCAACTTGACTAATGAGTCCAGAATCAGAAAATGTTGAACTGCAATGGTGTGCATGACAGGGCTGAGAGGAGAAAACCACTGCTAATAGAAAATTACTGTTTTGTGGACAGACGAGACCAAAATAAAACTTTTGATTGATGATCTGGAGAAAGGAACCTCATATGTGAAATGTGGTGGAGTTATCCTGATTTGAGGTTTTCTTGCATCTAGGCCAGGACAGGTTGCCACCATTGTTGGAATAATGAATTCTGTATGATAACAGCAAATTCTAAAGAAAAAATGCAGTCAGAAATTCTACCAAACTCTAAAGATTAATGTTTCAATGACTAAGTCAAAGAGCTTACCTTAATACGTTAGAAATTTGTGGAAGTACCACAGATGACCGTTCATGTGATTAAATCCACCAATGTCTATTTGTGGAAGTATGTGAAGGTGAAGTATACTATTGTTTAAATGGTGTTCCTTACTGTGTTTAGTCCATGAAAAGATGTGAGATCTGGTGTTTTGGTCATATTTATGCAGAAATACGGACCATCTGAAGGGGTTCACAAACTTTGATAAAACACTATATATAGTTTTGTTTTTCAAAACAGTGAAGAGACCAATTGTTACTTTTCCATCAGGATGTTAATGCAGTTATTTAGTGTTAAATAACAGATTCAAATATTATTCCACATGAAATCAATCAGATGAGTGATTATAGGAACAATGCTATTGTATATGTGCCTAACCTTTACTACCTAAATAACCTGTTTAGGTATCTGATGTGCTCCGTGGGAAGGTGACTCGGGGTCACGCTCTGAAAACTCAGAACAGCATTAATGGTGAGACACTCAGTGCTGTCATCTCACATCTCACATTATCAGTTTGATGTCTAGCCTGATTTCCTCTGTCTGTGTGGATTACTGTGTATCCCTGCAACACCACCCCCTCAGTCAAACACATTGTCTAAATTAAGAGAATTAATTATCAGGAAAATGTTCTAGAGCAGACAACATTTTCAAAAAGACAGGGTATCTTTTGGTGAAAACATCACTGATGCTATGTGTTAGATCAGGGGTTCCCTACCTTTTGCAAGCATTTATCAAGTATCACATTTGAAATGATGTATATATACTAAATATAATAAATAAAGAGGAATACTAAATACTGAGAGGTATCAACTCTTAGGAGGGACAGTGGCTATTTCTAATAGCAAATTTGGGGCAAATAAATGAATAAAAAAGGTTTTATTATATCTACATATCTTATTTAAATTGTTTAAAGTGTATGTTAATAATTCATAACTAATAAAACTTTGATGATTTCAGGTACTTCATCTCCAAACAACTCAAGCTATTCTTCACTGGCCACCCCAACTCGTCAGTGCAGTGCCTCTGTCTCTCCTACAGCTGCACACATACACTCCCCACACAGTCAGTCTGGAGAAAGCAGGTCAGCAAACCTGTCACCAGTGGAAACTCATAAAACAGAACAACTTCAAATGATATCAACGACATTTCATGATATGGCAGTAAATAAAAGTGCAGACTATGTGATGTCTCTTCATCCGTTCCACTTTTTCCCAGGAACTCCCTATGACACACTTCCTTCCGCTTCTCATATACACATGTCAGGTCATCCTCATTACTATCCAGCAGTTGTGAAAAGACCTTTTTATGCTTCGGACACACAATTTATCCTCATTCCAACCAGGGGTGGACAGCCTGGCTTTCATCGCCCACCATCGCAGCCCAATGGTGCATCATCTCGACCCTCCAGTCACAACAGTGAACAGTCTGATATTTCTAATATGAGCAGTGAGGAGAAGGAGTGAGTTATTGTGACTAATTATAAACTTTTCTGTACTTGCACATATATAATGAACTTATTTTCTGCATAAATATGATCTAAACACAATCAGAATTTGATTTACACAAGTATAAAAGTAGATAAAGAGAGGCAGCTTAAACAACTGAGAGCTTTTGTTTACAGTATCTCGGGTGTGAATATTGTGCAGCAATAACTGCAGCCATTGTATTGGTGGGTTTCTTCATGTGAACCACTTCAGGACCAAAATATTAACTTTATTTTTCTTTACCCATCCTTTGAGATCCTTTAGAGATTTAGTTCAATGACAAGTGTTGAACAAGTGTCGACCACAGACTCCATACAGAATCCAAATCATACCTATAGCCTACGCATTTGTTAAACATTTAAAACAACAGGTTACATTAATCCAAACATGATTGATTTAAAAAAAAAAAAAAAAAAAAAAAAATATATATATATATATATATATATATATATTTTTTTTTTTTTTTTTTAATCAATCATGTTTGGATGGAGCACGTCTAAAAATTTACAATGCATTTCAAGTTATTGGGTATCGCATTCCATTGTTTAACAGCTTTATAAGAGAAGGCAGATGGAGGTAAAAGGGTTAGCCCATATAGGAAGTTTACACTGCCCTCTAGAGGCAAGGTTTTTCAACCATGAGGGTTGCATTGTTTTGGACAATCTTGTACACCAGATGGACATTCGTTGAACATTCACAATACATAATTTGATGACAAAAGTTCAGTATATTATGTTTCAGGAATATCAATATGACAATGATTATATTTTTGTGATTTTAATGGAAATGTTTTGCTTTTTTACATTAATTGTTACATTTTGTTTATAAAGTGGCTTCACTATCATCTTACTAGCCTGAGACCAACATATACCACTTATTTATAGACTACCACCACCATGTTTCACATATGGACTAAAATTCTTAGTATGGAGTGCAGTTTTCCCTTTCCCCGGACATTGCTTCTAAGTTGAAACCAAAATATATATTTTTGTCTCGTCAATCTACAAAACATTATTCCGATAGCCTTCTTTCTTGCCATCATGATCAATAGCCAACTGCAGCTGTGACATGCGCACAATGGTTGTTCAGTGTTTAATTTCTTTCTTGAGGAACTCTTTTTCTAATACCATTTACATCTGATTGTCAATACATTGACTGAAAACACTTAACAGTAATGTCACCATGAAGTTAACCACTAATCCTAGAGGATGTGTAATATTGGATCATTTTCATTAAAAGTACACCTCCTTACCTCCTTGAAGGACTTGAATGAAAATGTTATTATGTTTGATTATGAAATGTAAACAATTTTAAAGGAATTCACTGTATCGAGAACCACTTTCTGGCAGGCCCATCATATATTTTTTTTAATTGCCAATAACTTATAATCAGGCTTATGCTGTCTTTATTTTATTTTATTTTATGCTTTATTTTGTTTAGCAGTCTCAGTCCATTTAGGAAAATAATTTAATTTTCATTAAGTGGTAAGTATTTGTGTTCACTGAAGCACTGTAAACATGTTTTTTATAACTGTGAATAAAAGTGTGATTTGTGTGAATTTTTCATTAATTCAAATGAGAAATACCTCTATAATAAGTGCCTGTTTTAGAATGTAGTTGTAAAATCTTAAATGAATGTCTATATAGTAAATTTAAATATATCATGTCAACTACTAAACAATGGTAATATTTTCAGCATTCCCATCTGTATTAGAAAAAACTTCACTGTTTAGCAAAGGCACAGTAAAAATAAGAAAGGCAGGTCCCACCAGAGTGCAGGAACTCTCCATTGGTTGGACAGGAGGAGACGATGTGCCTCCAAGGACCTCCCTCTAAGGACTCGATTATATAATCAATTTTGTTTTATGATTTAGATTATCCTATATTTTTTCTATTGCTAAGCTACATTTTAATAATAATTTGGTATTTACTTTAAAATAGTTTTGCTATGATTGAATATACATTTAGTATTTACTTAATTAACATCTAGCCAATGGAGGATGGGTCCCCTCTTGAGTCTTGGTCCTCCCAAGGTTTCTTCCTACCATTTTAGGGAGTTTTTCCTTGCCACTGTCACCCTAGGCTTGCTCAACTTGGGATTGGCCTTCAAGGTCTTGTATTACTGTAAAGCTGCTTTGAGACTATGCTAAATTGTAAAAAGTGCTATATAAATAAAACTGAAATTGAAATTGAATTGAAATTGAAAGCTGGAGCTAAAGATTAGACAGAGATTACATGTAATAGTCAGTGAGTCAAGTGCAAAAACCCCCACACAAACCTGAACACAATCCTGAAGTGGGGATAAAATGTGAAAATCTTTAACAGTGGATAGCATTACATCCTTACTGGACTGTTTAGATGTTCATTAAACAATTCCTCCCATTTCCTTGCATTAGATAAATTTGATATGCTTATTGACAGAAGCCAGAGAAGCTCTGGTCAGGACAACCGATAAAACACAAGGTTTATCAGGTGAGAGTTTGCTACCACTACCACAGACCTGAAACTCATGAGTAGGATCTATGAAACTTGGGCAAATGGAATCTAGAGAGATGGAGAGATAGAACCAGAAAGGCTTGGTAGTTTGGAAACCGGTGAAGATGAGACAAACCTAACCCCAGCACAGGCAAAAAATTAACCACAGTGGAACAGTGGTAGAGCTCTGGTTTCCACTGGTGCCTGCTCCAGAGTTGTGTCCATGTCTGAATGAGGAGTCTTGTCACTGGACTGGTGAGGAATCTCAAAGTCAGGTTCCTTCCCAGTTCATCTCTGTCCATCTGTGTCTGCTCCAGACAGTAGCTTCCCAGTTTTAGGATCCCCCTGGGTTGAGGAGGCTGGATCTATGCTAGAACATGTCTTGGACTTAAGTCTATTTTAGTTAGAAAATAAATAAATACACAATGCAATTCTGGGGCAGGTTTGTTATTGATTCTGTTGTTAATTGGATCTTTTTTCAGCTGAAGGACTTCAAAGCCACCTCTACCTTTAACCAGCCTCTCGACTTTCAGGCCGAGGTACACTACCTCCGGTTCCCCTTCCCCTTTCACCATGCTTTTTGGGATCCAGCCAGCTTCTGCCCTAAGCCCTGTTGTTGTGGTGGTTGGAGCTTCTGCAGAGGTCCATCTCATTTACATCACCTGTGCCAATGAGAAAACTAATCAGAACATCAATATGGAGTAAAGAGAGAGAGAGAGAGAGAGAGAGAGAGAGAGAGAGAGAGAGAGAGAGAGAGAGAATGAGCTGGAGTCTTACTGTCGTTTTTTATTTTTTTCTTATATACTGCTCAAAAAATAAAAATAAAGGGAACACTTGGAGTTACATTGTTTTAAATGAAATGAAATGAAAATGATTGCTTGTAAAAACATATTTAATTAATACCCTGGGAGTTGTACAATATTTTTGTTTCTCCATCTGGTATTCCTGTATCATTTCTGCTTGTCTCTTTCTGTGGAACATACAGCCAGATGTCAACAAGCCTCAGCTTCCATCTCCCTCAGAGTTTGTCCAAGGGTTCAGCTTCTGCCTCCATCCCTGGACCGTTCAAAATATAATTTTATTGGCAAAAATAAATAAATTACTGCTTGTAAAAACTTATTTAATTCTTACACTGGGAGTTGCAGATTCCATTCTCTATCTGGATGACTTTATCTTCCGCCTCTTTTTGTGGATCATCCAGTTAGATTTCCACAAATTTGTCTACAGGCTCAGGTTTTGCCTCCATCCATGGAATATCCAGCCAGATTTGCACAAATTCATCCAGGTACTTAGCTTCCTTCTCCATCCGTGGAACAGCCAGCTGGATGTCCACAAATCGACCAAGGGTGTCAGATTCCGCCTCCATCTGTAGAACATCCAGCCAGATGTTCACAAGTTCGTCCATGGGGTCAGCTTTCACTTAAATTTGTGGAACATCCAGCCGGATGAGAGAGATATTTAATGTTTAAACTGATCAACGTCATTTCATTTGTTAATAAACATCCATTCCTTACTTTTGTAAAATAATACTTTTTTGAGCAATAAAACACACATGTGCCAAGAACCTGCTTTAAGCATGTGTGTTTGTGTGTGTGCCTTGTCTTGATATATTTGTGAGGACCTACAATGGGGTAGGTTTAACAAGTAGCTACATAGTTCCTTCATTGAAGGTCCTCACAAGCATAGCATGACAACCGCACGCGCGTGTGTGTATGTACGTGCGCGCGCGCGTTTCTTTCTGTTTCTGAATTCAAACCGCACTCGGTGGTTGGCCATTCGGTTCCTGCGTCATTTCAGTGAGAACTTGTGAATGTGCGGCCATGTTCAATGAAGTGTGAAGAGACAAAAGAACAGTTAGAGAAACACAACTACGCACAGAAGAACTATACACATAAAGAATCCCGGGAGCAAAGAAGGTAACAGAACAGGTTTCTTGTTTCACGAGAAGACTTTGTTAACTTTATTTGGTGGTTCTTCTCCGTTCGCTTCCTAGTGAAGGTAGGAAAGTAGGTGAAAACGGTAAATAGTTGTAAGCTAGATTTGCAGTTAAATATAGGCAACGGAAACACGTTGTTAGTCCTTATTATGTCCTATAAGTACATCACACACACACCACACTAACTGTAATTAATTGTATCACCTGTCCTTTAATCAACTTTTCACGTAATCTCTGGCTAGCTAGTTAGCGTTCGGTAGCGTCGTTCATCCGCCTGAAGCCAGCAAGTTCTATGATTACATTTGTCCTTTTAGATAGCTGTAGACGATTATCAGTCGTTAGATGGCCAAACTTATTTTCATACGGTTTCTTATACTATATGGCCAAACGTGCAGACATTTGGCATGTGGAAGTTGGTATGGCCCATCGTTTACGTCCATCAAAGACGTACTACAAGATTTTGAAACATGACTTCTAGTAATCACTTTCTTTCATATATCCAATTCGTCCTCAAAGTGTTGGCTTGGGTTCATGGCTCTTTGCAGGCGAGTCAAGTTGTTTTTTTTTTGTTTTTTTTGCACAAACCAGCACATCTACAGTTTACGTTCAGTCATTTATCAGACGCCCTTATCCAGAACGACTTGCAACTGATACAGTCGTACAAATCAACCGAAGGTTAAGAGCCCTGCTTAAGGACCTACCAGGGAAAGCTTGACAGATGTGGGATTTGAGCCCAGAACCTTCTTGCCCATAGTCTAGTAAATTAACTACTGGTCTACCCCAACCCCAAGCTTTACAATTTTTTTTTCATTTTAGCTTGTCCATATCTAGTAGTGTGGAAAGTGTTGTGACACTTCTCACGTTTTTTTCGTGACAAAATATGCTTGGAGACCAGACAGACTCAATGGGGATTCCTTCTGTGGCAAGCTCTTGTAGTTTGTGCGACAGCCATGTAACGTTTAAAATCAGTGGCTGCAAGTGTCTGCATACTACAGGCGATTCCGGTTAATCGGACTGGTCCGATTAAACGAACATGCCCTATGTTACAAGATGGGACGTGCTATGTAACAAACTAAATGTTTATTAAACCTTTATTGTGTGATTTACACGTATAGCGAATGTACAAACAAGAACTACTGTTGCTTACGAACTTTGTTCAT
>JAUZST010047622.1:0-25442 GCA_034779995.1 Parotocinclus haroldoi | reverse complement strand
AAAAAACTGATGGGTTAAAAATGTGAAATAATAAAAAGCTTTATATATATATATATATATATATATATATATATATATATATAATAAAAATGTCTTATAAAACTAAATATTGTGATGTTTTTATTAAACAGTTATGCTGTGTTCTGTATATAGCATTCACATGGAACTGGCATCTGTTACTAGGTACGGTGAGTCTCTTCGTAGCACAGCTGGCGCTACAGAAAAGAGTGAAGTACCCCTTGCAGTGGAACTTCCTAGTGTCTATTTGTGAGTAATTGCTACTGCAATGCCTCTTTGCTGTATTTATGCAAAAATATTCATCCTGAGTTTGCACACTGTAATTTAATTGTGGCACCTGATAACCAGTCACAAACACCCATATATACCTGCTTTGGACTACAGATGCACTGAAATGGACTGTAGGGAACAAAGGCTCAAAAAAATCAGGAAGTTTCAGGGGAATCAACCAATCAGACAAGAAAAGAGAGAGAGAGAAAAACAAACAAAGCAATTTATCAAATCAATTCACAATGAAAGATCAAATGATGCACTGGTTCTAAGTAACCATTCAGATCAACTGAGTAAGTTTTTATTAAAGCACACTTTGTTAGGGTTTAAGCTTTATAATATAGACAGTAATTTTGCACCCTGTTTGGAATCAGAATCAGAATCTCTTTATGATATACATACAAGGAATTTGACTTGGTGAGAGCACACATGTTGACAAGTAACAAGCACACAGATGATTAAACAAGGACCACATTAATAGAGAGATTAAAATAATAATAAGTTAACTAGGATGAGAGATGGCTAGTGCGGTTGAGGAGCCCTAGAGCTCTGGGGAAGAAGCTGGTTGCATGCCGTATAGAGGTGGTTTTAAATGATATGATCAAATTCAATAGTCAATAGATTCTGCACTAGTTGTTTATTTAGAGATTTACTAGAACATCCAGCGAGTAAAGCGTTACAGTAATCCAATCTCCCGGTTATAAATGCATGAACCAGTTTCTCAGCATCTTGACAAGAAAGAATATTTCTAAGTTTAGTAACATTATGTAACTGAAAGAAACAATTAGTCTGATCTTGCTAATGTGAACATCAGTACAACACATAGATGCAAGAACAGAACTCTGTATAACAAAGTGCTCTCCTCTGAGCTTCTTTCTGACTCTTCTCTCTCAGTATCCTCTTCTGTATTCAGCTACTCAGTAACGCGCTGGGAAACAAGGAAGTGCACAGACTTGTGGATATTCCTAGAGTCTGGCGGTTTTCCTGACTCCAACCTGTCAAGTAAGCATATCAGTTTTTTGTGTTACCAGGAATGAGATTGATTTCTGATTAATCTGTTCTTGAATAAAAGTGTTAATATCCTGTATAAATAAAATATAACTAACTATTTGAATTTGCATCTGTTTGCTCTTCATTTTTACTGTCTTTGTGTTTATTCAGAAGATAAAATTCAAACACCTGCTGGTCACAAAGCTACAGAATACGGAGATGCAATGGAATAAATTACCACTAGACATCTGGCAATTAATTCTCAACGGGGGCAGTACTTATTTGGAAATCTGTTGTTTGAGGTCCTGATTTAAGGTGTTATGAGGTGTATACAGTATGACTGTGTAAATAAATGACTGACATAAACCAAGAAATAATTTTCACACCTTGAATTTATTGTAGCTTGCACGCCATGTTTGTGCTGCAGGGTCTTGGGTTTAATGTTGCATTCCAGTTACTGTCTATGTAGAGTATGGTGTGTTCTCAAAATATTTGTACGCTCATGGCTCAAGTCTGTAATATACACAGCTGTTTCCAGTAGCATTTGTTGGAAGTGGACACTTATAAATGAGTCATACTGAGGGTCACTGAGGTATCAGCACGACCCGTTCTACCCATTCTTCTACTGTGTTACAAACAATGTTGCTAAAATAGCACAACCCCATTATTAACCTTTATCTATACAGTACCTTTATATTTCCTGTTAAAATCATAAGAACGGGATGATGATGGCTCTGGATCTGGAGAAATATTTAAGGGTTGGCGAAAGAGAGCGGAGAAGGAATTTTTGAGGGGTGGCAGCATATGGCAGACGCATGCATATCTGTATATCTATTTGTATACACTCACTTTTGGGAGATACTGTCTCTTAAATACACCTGGCATTTGTTGTTCTTATACATGTATAACTTAGTATACTATGCAGCAACTATTTCCATACCTTGTGGACCATCTCTATTGGAAATTGTTGGAGACTTGCTTTTCCCTTTCACTGTTTGAGCCCTGCTCATTATCTTCTCTCTCTTTCTCCCTCCTCCATATATTCACTGCTGTGGTGGTCTCCCACCTCGTTCTGCCCCTGGTTGCCTTCTGTTCTAGCTCTGTTACATTTATGTTGCCCTCCTCACTGTTTTCTCCCATCTTCTACTGTATCTTGTTTGTTTACCTTGTTCAGTAGTTCATTTTCTATTTCTCTCACCTCTCTCTTTGGTAAAAGCAAGCTACATATGCTGCGTTTTCTCTTTATTTCTGTACAATCCATAGTAACTTTACAATGTTTTTCTTGACACAGAATCAGTATTAGCTTTTGGGCTAGTGAGAGTCTAAAACATGCAACGTGAAAAAGCTTAATGTATTAAAACAGTAACCTAAGACCTAACAGTATTGTTCATAACACTCCTTTACTACTCATTAGTATTCTCTACTGCTGCAATGATGGACCCTGTACTACTAAAGGACAGTAATACTTTTTAATTGAAACCTAATACTGTATAAGGAATTAGCTTAATGTGGTTTAAGGTATTAAAACAGTTCTCATGAGGATTAATAAATATGAAATGGTCTCTTTGTTTAATAAATTAAACTACTGCAAGTTTTCATCCCTTTATAACTGGTTTCTATGGGTTATTACTTATTATGGGTTTAAAACGTATTACTTTTTTTCTACTAAATGTATTACTTCTCTGTAGCACAGGTTTATCTGTAATAAATGAGTAAAGTTCGGTGTGGTCATTGTTTTAATTAAGGCACGTTAAGCGGTTTAGACTCTCCGTACTAGTTAGCGAAATAATGATCTTCATTATAAACACTGCTTTCACTATAATTTCATTTCTTGATATGACAGATAATCCGTATTTTCCCTCCGTATTATCCCTTCCTCGCGACTCCTGACGACTTCTGCGCGACACAGTTTTATTATTATTATTATTATTATAATAATAATAATAATAATAATAATAAATATGCATTTTATTTATATGACACTTTAATGTGTTCTCGTGCAGCTCTGGCGTTATCTAATGTTACATTCAGTGCAATCGGAGATTGCGTTCTTTTAGGCAATGGGTATGGAGTTTATGCTTCAACAACGTTTTTGTGAGAAAAAAACCCCACTGGTATTCGAATAAATTAAGAACAAAACTCAAACCCTTTTGCTTTTGTAATAACCAATCAGCGTTAAGCATTTCGCGCCAGGACCAATGGGATTGTCCATGCGCAAACATTCAAAGGGCGGATCTATTGAAAAAAGAACAAGTCACGCTACGTTGACTTACTGCAAGACTTTGTTTTTAAATTCCACTGGCTACTTAAAATGATCAGATTGTCTGGATAACTACAGCTTTCACGTTATTGTTTTTATTATTATTTTTGGTTAAAGTCTGACCCTGCAACTCTAGAACAGGCCATGGCTTTGATTGCATCTGATCCCAACTGCAAACGAAACGGACTAAGCACCAGTTACGGGACCTCTGTTAGGACCGACTGCATTCAAAGAAAAAGTTCTGTAAAAACAATCATGCCACCAAAGGAAGCTGAATTTAGCACGGAAGGCTTGCCGAAAGCTTTTTTGCACAGCTTGCGGACGCTGTTCGATATTTTAGACGACGGGAGGCGAGGGTACGTTCATATATCCGAGATCGAAAGTCGGTGGCAGGGAGCGGAAACGCAGGACTTACCTGGTGGGGTGTTGGATGGTTTGAGGCGTGTTGCACCGCCGCACGGATGCCTAACTTTCGAGCGCTTTGTGGCTGGGCTGCGGTACTCCACACTGAACCCCGAAAACGGCATTAAACCACACTCAGACTCCAGTCAGAGCCAACGCTACCATTTAAGTAGCTCAAAACCGCAACACACACACGTTAAAGTGCGGCCGCTCGGGCCAAACAATGGAGCGAATATCCACCGCAACCAAGCATCTTTCCAAAGTCGCATTAGAAATCATGAAGGAGCTAACAATGCTTGCACCGGTTTAAGCAAACAGTCCTGTAACGAGTTGGTAACGTACCGCGCTGTTCCTACTGCTCAGAGGTACGGGAGAAGCGGCAGGAGTCTGGAACGCGTTCACGTTGTCCCGGAGTGCGCGCATTATAGATCCGATTCGGTTCGCCCCGGGGAAAGCCCACCTCAACCGACCCGAGTCTATTCAGCCGAATCACTCACAGCCGAGACCTCCTGCTTTCGGAAGCCAAGTAAGTATTTATTTAAAATATTATAATATAAATATTATTATAAATATTATATTATAAATATCAATATTATATTTGCTAACGGCCTAAGATGTAGACGTTTCCTTTTAGAGTCACCCAGCCTGTACAACTTCTTGTTTCTACACTCATTGTTCATTTTTCACACATTGTTCATTTCTCTACTTAACATGGAGATACACTTTGTAGTTCAGCTGCTACAGACCCTGTAGTCTGTTTCACTTTGGTCTCTTTGGGTTCTGTGGGCCAGGACCCCACCGAACAGGAACTACACTGCTCACAGAAATGTTTAGTCTAGCAGTGACACTTAGGTGTTTAAAACTCCAGCAGCACTGCTGTGTCTGATCCACTCATACCAGCATAACACACACTAACACACCACCACCTCTGATTAACTACTGAGTCAAGAATGGCTGTAGTTGTATTGGTCCTCAACTACATTTATATCATTAATCGAACTCGATTAACCTAAGAGAATTGCAACTTGGCAAACTGATTAAAGGCTGATGGCTGTGGCAAAGGAAGCTGGATATGAACCTTCTGATAAGAAGTTAAGAGCTTAAACCACTGAACCACCACGGCTTGTAAATCAGTTTGTGTGCTTCATCTAGAAATATCATAAGATGAAATGGGGAAAGTTAGTAGCTTAACAATAATAATAATGTTGTAATTTAAAGGCAAGACGCAGAGCTATTGCACGGGATGTGCAGCAAGGCTGATCAGTGTAAATGCTCACTTACTTATTTCAAAATTCTTACTGTCAGGTCTGCCAAATAATTCACCTGTGAACCAAATACCAGAAATATTACAACCTCCACATCTCTTCTCAAAACCTCTCAAAAGCACTATGTGCACTTACCACAATTTGACAGTTTTCTTACATAAATGCTGTATGTTTAAGTCAGTATAGCTGGCCTACAAAAGCCATTTATTTGGCACAAAGAGCTTTGGCTCACTGCTAATTTGATATTCCTGGACATTTTCCTCGTATACAGTGGGCTAAATAAGCATTTGAAAAACTGCTGATTTTGCAAATTTTCCCACTTACAAAAAATAGAGAGATCTGTAATTTTAATCGTAGCTACATTTCAACTGTGAAAGACGCTTAAAAGCTTAAAATCACATTTTATGAATTTTAAATTTGTATGAATTTAAATAATTAATTTGCATGTGAGAATTCTTGCTTGTTGGTAGGTGATCAAATACTTATTTACTGCAATAAAATGAAAAATGAGTTTATAAATCATATAATGTGATTTTCTGTTTTTTTTTGTTTGGGGGGGGGGATGGGATGGGGGGGGGGGGGTTGCCATTGTCCCTCCCCACTTTCTAACTTCGACTGAAATGGACGTTGACCAGACATTAACATATAGTCCCATGGTAGTATAGAAACTTTGAATTGTTATTTTATATCAAATATAGTATTAATGATCACAATATGGAAACATTTACTGTTCAATACAATAATTCATATAGTTGTATCTTTTGCAAAATCTGAAAATGTAATAATGACAAAAACAAGAAAAACATTTTCTGCCTGGCAGATATTTATAATTATAATATAATATAATATACATAATATAATTATAACAACAACAACGAACAGGTCTAGTAACTGACTTGAGGCCTTTTCACACGGAGTCAGATTATCACGGCTAGAAAAATGCACGTTTTGCAAAAGTTTTGAAAAATAACACATATGATAATGACGTCTGAAACTGATGGACTGTGATACAGCGTTTAGATTTTTTAGGCTATTCTAATTTCTGTGTTAAAGTGAGGCTGACCAATAAGAGCTCAGTTATCAGGCAGAACAGCTCATCTTACAAGTAGCAGAGCACAAGAGCTTGTATGACAACATGAATATGGATATTAAAGAAAATGTCTGTCTGACTGTTAGGGAAATGTTTGTGCCAGGTTCTTGATGTGTGTGAGTATCTGTTGCACTAGTAGTAATAGATAAGTAGTAAATAGATAAGATAGTAATGGATAAGTCCAGACAGGGATGGAGCTCAGAAAAAGTTGTGTTATAAGTAACAGAAATCACAAAAAGTACTTGTTAATAGAAGAACTACTGTGTAGTTAGTGTAGTGAATTCCATTAAATGAGGGAGTGTAAAAGAATCTTACACTGAAGTGATCTCCCATCAGATTACAGGACCTACACTGCAGTGTATAAGAACTTTTTGGACATGCTCATTTGTGGATCCTGCTTTTGTACCAAATCATGATTACAATCACTTTTTGACATGACCTATTGGGAAAACCTTCACAATGTCCTTTTTTTAAAAAAAACTCATTACTATCTAATCCTAACCCTGGGCAAACTCAATCGCCCAGCTTTTTCAGAATGTGTTGCAGGCCTGAAATGAAGAAATGGATGTTTGTTAACCCAGAAAAAATGAAAAAAATGTATATTTGCATTTTTCATCCTGTCCCAAATTTGGATTCTGGGTTGTAAAATAAAGCCTAGTGCACATGCCAAAAATGTCAGGAATTCCAAATCATTCTTCCTTGCTTATCACTGCAGTGAACACACTGCCCAATCGGTTTCCGAAACCACCATGCAATTTCTCTACTGCCAACATGTACTGCTTGATCACAAGATTGTGCCTCAACAATAAATGTGAAACTAAATGTGTGGTAAGGAGGGAAAGATTGTCTAGTTAGATGCTAAGAATGTGCTGGTTTGCAAAACATGGTGCGTGATAAAGACGTGTATTATCAGGGCACAATTAAACAGTCTACAATATAATCTAAGGAAAGGACGAAAGGAGAATATATATATTTGAGTAATATATAAAGAGAGCAGTAACATTTGTTAATAACGATAAAATCATCCGGCTCCATCCAGACATGCTTACAAAGCAGGCTCCGTCTCATTTGATAATACTACTCAGATCATTAATAATAGTAATAATAATATTATAAACCTTGTGGTGCAGTGGTTAGCAAGGCCACCTCACAGCTCACAGAACCCCGGTTCGATCCCAAACCCCGGGCTCTGCCTGTGAGGAGTTTGCATGTCCTTTTCTGTTTTCATGTGGGGTTTTCTCCAGTTTTCTCCCAAATTCCAAATAGGTTTTTCTCCAATTAGTGCCCGTAGTCTGTGAATGTGTGTGTGAGTGCATGTGCCCTACGATGGCTTGACGTCCTGACTAGGGTTGTTTCTGCATTGCTGGCTAGCCACCAGCTTTCCCGCAAACCTGGTTGGATCAAGTGGATACGAACATAAATGAATGAAGTTCCATCTTTTAGATATACATGTACATATGGAATATGGGTGGGTAACATATTGTAAGATATGCAAACAACAATAACAAAGACATAAAACAAAAAAAACATAAAAAAAAAACATAAGGGCATACTCTATATGAGAACTGACAATACTACCAAACAAAGCAGCAGCAAACAGGGTACCAGTCCATCTCCGGTTACACACACACACTCCACACACCCAGTGGCAGGACTTGGTCTCTGACCTGGTCTTCAGACCCCACAACAGAATTTGGTGATGACTGAAACAGCAGGCTGAATATTGTATATTGGTTTGCCCTTCCTCATCTACAGAGCTGTGTTAGCATGTCATTACCAGGGACTGTCTACAGCAATATCTCTTACACCACAAGCAGGAATGTCCACAGCATGTAATTAGCATGTGAATGTAAAATATGGGATAAAGCCTATTGAAATCTGTTTAACACACAGTAAAACAAATGCTGGTATTCTCTATTATACAGAAAGTGAATTCTTTTATATTCCCACAATTCCCACCCACACATATTAAGCTGTTTCACCGGTTTGCTTTGTCATGGTAACCCCACTGTCGATTTTTCAAAGGGAAGGGCAGTTGGTCTTGCTGGTGCTTGCCTGTTACCAATGATGTTACCTAACCAGGAAAACCTGAGAATTGATACTGTGATCACATCATGAGCCTTCTATAGACAATGTATAACCTGTGATACTCAGGGTTAGGTTTACCTGTGGCTCGTTTTATTTCTTACACGGTCACACCCATAACCCCTTAGGCTGGCCATTTGTCAGTGGAGATTAACACTTGAACTGTTTTGACATTTGGTATTTGTAATTATCCTGGAAAAAGGTGTAAACTGTTCTCAAAGGTAATAAATGAAGGTAAAGGATACTGACCAAAAGGGATCTTGATTTGACATAGTTACATAGTCTTCTAATGCTACTGTAATGTAAAATATAAAGGGTATTTTTTACAAGTTTAAGTGGAACCTCGGAACTCGTAATTAATTGGTTCCAGAAGGTCATTCGAACTCCAAATTGTTTGAACCCTGATTCCCCATAAGAAGTATTTTTTCCTAGCATATTTGTATGTAATTAATGATTACATCGATTAAATAAAGCACAGGAACGTTATTTATTTATTTATTTTTTGGTGACAACATTGAGTGAAGAGCTGTTCAAATTCAGAGGTCCAACTGCAAAATGCAGTAATGCACTGTTATGACCCTGTATATGGGATGTATAGGTTAAGAGGACCTGATGTCTTTATTTGACCGACATTTTTAAGAACAACACAGAGAATCAGCCAGATGAAACAGAGACTCAAAGAGTGAATATAGGTTGGAGAGAATATGTAGGTAGTTGGGGACAAGCAAAGAAAACTTACAATAAGCATTAACTACATTTAGTCATACACACAGACACAAGTATCTTAGTCTCTAAAAACGTCTGTAAACACATCAAAAAAGGTCGAACAGTCTCTAGCGCAAACGTAAACTAACAAGCAGATCTCCCATGTAAAAGAAGCATTTATGTCTATAGAAACAAGCCCTACTATTAGAAACAAACTTGAACAGTTATACCTATTAATAAAATGAATATAACACTGTATATTCGCCTTTTGGCTTTACAGGTTGAATATAGTCAACTTTCATTGGAGTGAGAAACAGGATTATTACAAAAAGCCCAATTAAACAACTATGTATTAGGAAAAAGCTTCTCTAACCCACAGCTACCAATATTTATAACATCTGCTGAAACGATGTTTATTTAGGGAACATGCCATGTGAGATTCATTCTGTCATAAAGAGAATTAGCAGAGATAAAATGTTTTACAAACTGTACTGGAAATTCATTTCAATATGGGTAATTTATAAATGAACATTTATGAAATACATTAACATCCGTGTTTTATAATATTAAAGTTTGATACAGTTGATAAAATACCGTTCTACCAAACTCCTACATTTCTTGGCAGATTCCTTTCCCTTCCCCTCCCACAGCTCAAAAGTAAACAGAATCTCTCACTACTGGTTGAAATGCTTCATGGTTTTTTTTCTTGCCTGACGTGCCTTGACACTGTGTTCATGCTAAGCTTAGATTAATGTTCTGACTGATCTTCATAATGCAGATTTTTAAAGAAGTCTTTTTCTGTAGCTGCAATTTATCCTGTCGAACAAAAACGTGAGGGGGAGACATTCATTTTTATTGAACTGACCAAAATGAGGGCTGTGCAAGGTCATCTAAGAGTCAAATATTTTACCATTGCACTTAAAATTATCCATGTGTCCAAAATGATAGCAATATACATGTTTTTGATAGACATTTACATGTGGAACGGATTAATTTTTGGTTTATTAGATATTTCACTTTTCATAATGATAATTCTAATAGCTTTTTACTATTACTACTAATGTGTAGATCTTATTATCACTGCCTTTTAAAAGCAGTCGATCCTGACGATGTAAATGACTGGTTTTGCTGGTCCTGAAATGGCCACTGAAGCTGATTTATTGTTAAATAAAGATGATTTCCACATTCCTGTCACATTGTTTAGTAAGCTGAAATGTGTTTTCCCAGCCTATTAAGTCTGTCTCAAATGTAACATGAGCCGGTCTAAGGTTCAAATTCCAACCCCGCCAAGCTGCCACTGTTTTGTTTCTTGAGCAAGACATTTTTACCATCAGTTTTAAGTCTATAAGCTCTAAACAGGCAAAGTCCAAGTCAGGATCTAACAGTACATTTCTGGAGCTGTGTGACAGTCTTCCAGCTTCTGTATCAATACTTGCAAATGCACCTTGGATGACACATGATGTGAAATGTAACTTCCCTATTTCCCAGTGAGCAAATTTGGAGATTTGATTCACTTTCCTCTGCAGCAAGCCTTGATTGTCCATATGCCTTAATGCAAGATGAGATCAGCGCCCTCTTGTGGGCACGAGTCACAAAGGAGACGTGTTATGTGCTTTCAAGTTCGAATTTTACTTGTGAGTAATTTTACTGTTCTCCTCCTTCTTTCTCCTCTTTGTATTTAAGCTCCCTCAGGTCAACAGGGTGAAAATGCTGGGCTCCTTCGGTCAAAAAGTGAGTCTACCACAGGGTTCACTGCAACCAGATGGCACGGCAGGGGCAAGGAAGAGCAAAGGAGACACACCATCACTAATGGAGTTGACTATGGGATGGTATGAAATGAAACATACCCTAACTGTTTCCACTTTCACTATATCGCTAACTTCTTTGACTTACAGAAAAATTGGGTTTCCAAAAACAACCAACCATTTGCCCAGGATTATACATACTAAGAATAGATTTACGTATATTTACCAATTCTTTGTTACATTATTGTTCAAGTTCTTGCAGAGTTAAAAGTGAGTGAACTGCTCTTAAAGTCCATCAACAGATGTTCTATTAGATTTAGGTCAAGGCTGTGACTTGGCCACAGAGTCTTTATCCTTTCTATACTTAGGCGACTGTGTTGGTTTTTTTTTTTTTTGGCTTTGGGTTCACGTTTATAATTTGTCATTTGACAGACAATGTTATCCAGATGTTATCCAGAGTGACTCACAACTGACACCACTTTACAATCCAAGTATTTGTGGATTACAAATCCTTGCTCAAGTGTGACAGTGGTAGATTTGCACCTTAGGCCTTTTGGTCCTGTTAACCCTTTTAACACAAAACATCCAATGTACACATCCACTCTTAATCTTAGTTTGAGATTATTCTGAGCCATAACTTGATGCACGTGCAGTTCTATCGCAAAAAACGACAGAAGGAAAATGTGTGTCTGTCTGTGTCTTATGTATGTCATCTATATATTTACATGTGATTCTTCAATTGGGGGGGCTCTTTTTTTACCAATTAGACAAGTGTTATAATGTGTAATAAGACTTATTGGCTATAACGGTGTGTATATCATGTAGAATTTAAATATTTTCTGTTTAGTTGCCAAGTGGCATAGCAATACATCAAGATATTGTTGGTAGTTCCATGTTGATTGTTGTTGGCATTTGCATTAGACACAAAGCAATATATATATACATATATACTAATAATGTCCTTATGTAATAATGTAATATGTTGCTAGTAATAAATTAACTTTGGCTGTAGGTATCAAGATGGTAGTGGGTGGTGTTACAGCCTCCCATTATAATGATCCTTAGTCCAATTGTGAGTACACCCCTCATTTTTGTAAATAATTTATTATATATTTTGATGAGATAACACTGAAGATATGACACTTTGGCATAATGTATAGTAGTCAGGCTACAGCTTGTATAACAGTGTACATTTGCTGTGCCCTGAAAAGAACTCAAAAGTGAGTACACCCAATTGGCCATTTTCACTCTCTAGTATCATGTGACTCGTTAGTGTTGCAATGTCTCAGGTGTGAGATGGGGAGCAGGTGTGTTCAGTTCAGGTTAAAGGGGTGGGTGTCAGCCCGTCAGTGGTCTGCATGATTAAACTGGTCTGCATGGCTGTCGTCTCAGAAGGAAGCCTCTTCTAAAGATGCTCCACAAGAAAGCCTACAAACAGTTTGCTGAAGCAGAGTAGGAACATTGATTACTAAAAATATGTGCTATTATCTGATTTTTTTTAAACAGAAACAAGTCCCCTGGAATTAAATAAATAACTCCAAACCCGATTCCAAAAAGGTTGGGACAAAGTACAAACTGTAAATAAAAGTGGAATGCAATGACGTGGATCCATTTGGTTTAGATGGTGTCAAGCATGTGTGAGGAAGACATGTTTGTCTTACCTACTGTCAAACATGATGGTGGTGGGAATGCCGTGGTTTGGGGCTGCATGAGTGCTGTTGGCTCTGAGGAGCTACAGTTTAATGAGGGAACCATGAATTCCAAAATGTACTGTGATATCCTGAAGCAGAGCATGATCCTCTTCCTTTGGAAACTGGGACTCAAGACAATATTCCAACATGATAACGACCCCAAACACACGTCCAAGATGACCACTGCCATGCTACAGAAACTGAGAGTAAAGGTTGTGAATAAATGTCTTCAGACCTAAACCCTATTGAGCATCTGTGGAGCAGTTAAGGCAGTGCTTGAACATAATAGTGGCACAACACACAAAGTATTGACACTGGGCCATTTTCATTTAGGGGTGTACTCACTTTTGTTTCCAGTGGTTTAGCCATTAATGGCTGGGTGTCGAGTTATTTTAAGGGCAAAGCAAATTTACACTGTTGTATAAACTGTAGACTTTATATTGTATCATATCATAAATGTCATTTCTTCAGTGCTGCCTCATGAATAGATATAATAAAATATTTACAAACAAATGTGAGGGGTGTACTTTCAGTATTGTCCCAACACTCCCACTACATGATCAGTCTGTTTACACATGACAGTTATTGCTTTTTATATGAGATCTTAGTGAATGAGAGTCACAGAGTGATTTTCTTTAACGACACAAAAAAGCTCCAAACCACCCAGAATAGAGTATGGACTGCACCAATATCCATGACTACAACTCTCATCTCTTTACTCCATTTGCCCCTCCCAGTCTGCCCCATTTGTCCCTCCCCTCATCTACTCCACTCCTGATCCCGAAAGTCTGTGCATACTTCTCTATCTGTGTCTACCACTCTGATTTCCTTTGCCTCCTTAGCTCCTGTTCTTCATCTGCCTTTCTCCATGCTACACTGTTTTCTGCCGTCTCTTCAGTGCGTTTTGCTTTCCTCCTCCTCCTCCCCCTCCCACCTTTCCCCTTTTCACAATTCATCTTTATGTTGGTTAGCCGACTCAGGCCCCCGGGCCTGGAAGCCAGTGGCATTTGGGCCACCTACACCACCGTCTTCATCCCCCTCAGTAACAGCCTGTACTCCAGCAAAGCTCTGCACTTTTTTTTCTGGGTGAGTGAACGAGTCAGGAACTGAAGTAATGGAGATTGTGTTTGATTAATTAGTACAGGGTTTGTGGTACTGCTGGTCACTTTTTTATCTCAGGTTTGCTCTGGAATGATGAAGCCATGAGGTATTTTGACTTGTTGGCTATAATTTAAATGCAAAAAGTTCCATTTTTCTCAGAGAATACCTTAGTAACATCAAATCAAATCTCTTACTGCTTTTTTTCTCAAAGGCTTGCAGCCAACCAGCTGCCTGTAACTTTTCAGAAGGTTTAGACTAAATAAAGACGGCTTTTATTTTAGCTACAAACAACAGCTTGAAGTACTTTCCTTATGTAAACTAACTCAATATGTGTTTTCTTTTTCTTCGCTAACTGACTTGCTAACCAGAGCTATTGTTATTTAATTCATTGTACAGTGTCTGTCTGTCATTGTCTGTTAGGTGATGTCATTGTCTACTGTCCTGTGTCACTTTAACTATGGCTGGCTCATGCTCTTTAGGCCTGTATTGGCCATGATATTGCCAGCACAGCTGCCCCTCTTTTTCTCTTTACAAAAAAGGACTTATCCCACCACACAAACACTCAGGCTGACCCACACTGCCCCTCTTTCTCTCTCTCTCTCACTCTCATTTCATGGCATCCCCTCTCTCTGGAACTTTACTTCACACAAGCATTAGCCTGTTGAATGGGACCGTATGTATGCATTTGCACAAGAAGCCCAAATCTATCTTTGCTATTTTTCAATATGTAACTTGGTGTTTTTTCAGTATGTTCAGATTTATTTTTCAGCCTGTCCTTACTTTTATGTATTTTTTTCTTATTTTCTTCTTTCCAGTAAAATTACTGCTGAAATCAGCATTTCCTTTAATTCCTTTAAATTGGAATTGGAAATGAAAATGGATTGGATTTGCTTGTGCAGTACATCAGACAGATTATCAATCAGACTGAGATCAAGCCAATCTGGAGTCCAATTTACCACCTTTGTAACGTTTCTCAAACTGTTGATGAACCATTTCCGCAGTGTTGGCTGCACTTTTAACATATGAGTTACGTTAGTCCTCTAACAAAGCGATCCAGACCACTAAGCTGCTGTAACAAAGGACTATCTGAAAATGATACAATACTGAGTGATAGTAAATCAGTGTAAACAGAGACAAACATTGGTATGTGGCCTTGGACATAAACCCTCCACTTCTCTTCTATAAGTAAGAAAACTTAATATTTGTTGTCTTCGTGGTTAATTACAGTGAAAAGCAATAAAATAATTGTCTTTAGAGATGATTTTACAACATTGCTTACACTCTACCAGGTGGGGCTGTTTCACATTTCCAGCATCGTCCAATTTTATCATCTGACTTTTAGGTTGTATTCAGTTTCTTGTTGTCAGTTTCTTTTTTAAGAAAAAAAAGTTTATTATGGAAGTGACCCATGGACATGTGACTCACAGCTAAAGCAGATGAAGGAGTTGGAGCAAGAGAAAGATTCACTTCTGGCTGGGCTTGAAGTGGTGGAGAGGGCTAGAGAGTGGTACCAGAGCCAAATTCATAATGTCAACGAGAGGCAGAGGCTTATTGGGCAAAGCAGCCACCTCTCTGTGAGTACTACACACAACAATAGATACATGTAGAAGACTTCTATATCAGTCATTTTTAGGATTGCTGATGATTGTTGAACTTGTACACACAAACTTGAGGGTGCGATCACTACACTCCTTGAATGTAATTGATTTGTGTGTTGCTACCATATGTTAAGATTACTTGCAGATAACTCAGAAGAGGCAATGAATTGTTAGAAGTGCCTGATATGTATCGTCTACAATAATGATTTAACCTTATTTTAACGAATCACAAGTGATTTAAGAGTTCTTGAATTCACTGCATCATGGGTCAGGTAGGATAGACAACAGTGCATCAGCATGTTAGTGTCACAAATTAAGCTAAAATGTAAAAATACAGAGATCACCAGCATCGTGATCTACAGCATATATGACATAATGCTAAATCAATATTGTCATTAGGAATCTATGGCTCATTTGTACCATTTATCTTCTCTTCTGGTTTTTTTTTTAGGATTTTTTGACAGAATCCAATCAAAGTCGCCTGAATGTCCTCCTGCCCAAACTCCAGGAAGTGAATTGCTGCCTTAATGATCTCATAGTGAGCACTGGAATGGTTAGTATAGCATTTATGTATGTCAAACGTCATAGGGAAAAACTCATTAAATTTTTTTTGAAGATATTCTGTTATCACTGCTAAAATAAACATACTCTTATTCATATCTTTGTATATATGTATGTATACAGTGGAGGAAATCATTATTTGATCCCTTGCTGATTTTGTAGGTTTGCACAGCAGGTGGGTAGGGGTGGTTAGAAGGTTAGATTTGAAATCAGTACATGTGTGAGTTCAGAATGCTTATGGATTTTGGGGAGAAACTATTCTTGATGGAAGAAACAAGATGACTTTCAGTCTTCCTCGGTCTGAGGCTCCATGAAATAACTCACCTCGTGGGGTAAAAATGATTCTGAGAAAGGTCATTAATCTGCCCAGACTAAATGGGAAGACCTGGTCAATGACCTGAAGAGAACTGGGGCCACAGTCCCTACCATGAAGCATGGGGGTGGAAACTTTGGCAGTGCTGAAACTCAATGTTGCCCAGCAACAGCCCAGAGTTCTGAAAGATCTGGAGAAGACCTGTATGGAGGAGTGAGCCAGAATTCAGTGCAAAATTACTACAGAGTACTACTTACTAATTACTACTGCAAAGAACTACAGGAAACGTCCGTCAATTATTTGAAAATCATACAATGTGATTTTCTGGATTCTTTTAAGATTCTGTCTCTCACAGTTGAAGTGTAGCTACGATAAAAATTACAGACCCCTCCATTCTTTGTAGGTGGGAAAATATATGCAAAATAAGCAGCGTATCGACTCCTTATTTTCCACCAGCAATCAAAATGAGTAAATTAAAGGCAACTTTAAATTAATTTGCTAATAATTTTTCAGTGTCCAACAAAGTATGTCTAAGTCCTGTCTTTTATGGGGCCTGAGTTGGATTAAGTGGCTATGAAAATAAATGTAAATAGTATTTAACCGGTGATTGTTTCCTGTAATTGCAGCTTACTGCACATTCTATTCTTTTAACTTATGTACAATACTATTATTTTATGTCGTATTATACATTGTATGATTATACTTCTTTGCCATTTATAATAAAAAATGTTAATCTTTGTTTGTATTCCATGCAGCCGTTGGCCTCTCCAAGTGCACAATCCTCGTCTATTTCCCCTAGCAACCAGCCTGATTCTGCTCCACCACAGGCCATCCAAAGACTGAAGGACCAGAACCACCTTCTTACACAGGTAAAACCCTCTTACCAAAATAACTTGTGCCTACAGGTAGTGAATGTTTTGCTTAATTATTTGGATGAATATTTCAGTCTCTGACTATGTAGCTTATAAATTAACTTATGTGATGCTCTACATATCATTGAATTTAAAGCTAAATTTATAAATACAGTATACTGTTGAATAAATAAGTATTTTAAAAATATCTACTACATCGTATATTTACTGCCATCCACTGGGGTGGCACAGGGGCAGTTCACTAGCCCACTCATTTGGTGAACTGAGTTCAAGTCCTGGCATTGCCTTTCTGATTGTGTTTGGACATCATACATTCATGACTGGCCCAAGGGAGAGGGCACTGCCCTGCAACAGATACACCTACCAGCCCTTCAGTGGAGCTTATGTGTACACCATGTGCTCTCTGGGCTAGACTTAGGAAACATATATGCCATAATTACTGGAAAACAATAGAAATCCTTAGAAACTAAATTTGCAGATGCCCCTTAATGCAAATATTGAATCACCCAAATTTAGTGAATTTAGGGACTTTGTACATGGCAAGGCTGTTATTTTTAAACAGGCTGGTTTGAATATTCCAGAAATTGCTGTTCTATAGGATTTTCACACACAGCCATTTCCATAGGAAGTTTTCCATAAAATGGACCAAAAAGGAGTAAATATCCAGTGAGCAGCGTCACAGCCTGCTTCAGTATTGTTACTGACCATGTCCATCCCTTTATGACCATACTGTAAAATCTTCCAATGGCTACTTCCAGTCACAAAGATCATCTCAACTGGGTGCTAAAACATGACTATAAAGTTGCAATGAGGTCACTGTGCTGAAATGGCCTCCACAGTCACCAGATCTCAATCTAAAATTTGTTAATTTCTTAAAACTTAATTAATCACTGAAACAAAAGAAAGTACAAACAAAATTGGAAGGTGTAGATAGAGTTACAGAACCATTTAGCACACCACTGTTTCCCAGATCAACATTTGTTATAACAGGTTAGTGGCTTGGATAGTGAGTTAAGGTATTAATAGGTTACATTGGGTATTTAGAGAGCAAAAGTGGGGATTGATATGTTAGTGATTGATGGGGATTGATGGTAGTGACTGAAACGGTTTGGTTTTTTTTCTTCTGGTGTGTTAGGAGGTGACTGAGAAGAGTGAGCGCATTACACAGCTGGAGCAGGAGAAGTCAGCTCTGATTAAGCAGCTGTTTGAAGCACGAGCTCGTAGTGCTCATGACAGCAGTGCCCTTGATTCAACCTTCATATAAGCAGAGCCACCAGAGCACTAAAACAAAAAGTGTTTATTCTGCACAACCAAAGGACTGCAAACACTCTGCTGTTTGATCACCACTGCATCATTAACAGTGTATTGATGATGTCAGTAGATTATATACCACTCCATGCTGTGGAATTTGGGAGGAAGAAATGTTTACAGGCACATAATTATGTTCTTCTAAGACTTTAAGCTTATCTTTTGAATATCAAATGAGTTTGTGAGGACAGAAACAGAGTGGAAACTCCCAGGACTTTGTCATCAGGATTGTAGCTGAATGCTGCATATTTTATCCAATCCTGGAGACTTTTAATCTTAATAACAATACTTTTTGTTTCGTAAACAGATGTTCTCACTTGGAAGGTTGCAACTGTTTACAACTTCAGGTTCTGAACCAGAACCACATTGTCACTCCTTTATATATCTAGTATTTGCTTTTAATTGGTTTGGAAGCAACCAGTGAGCATTTTCACAACTAAAAATCTTTGATCTTTTGTAGTGCTTCAGCACTCCCTCAGCCATGCACAGGGACAACTCCCAGTACTGACTGGTATGAATTCCTTACCCTGTGATGGATTTCTATTCTTTGCAGCCTTAATCTTTATCCGCTGAGAAACCGTGGAACTATTCAGTAAACACATCTATCCCATGGACACTTTGCCATTTAGAGTAGCCAGTGGGAAGAGACCTCTTGATTCACCAATATGACCCACTGCATCACTTTGGAAACTCATACAGTCATAGTTTCCATAACCTTTGTGTGTTACTAACCCACAATTCTGTTGCTCATACTGCATTTCAGAATGTTCAACAAATCAAACAGGCCGTACACCTGATTATTCTGGGTATTTCACAATGAATTCATTTCATTTCTATTGTTAGTTTAATATTTTAGTGTGATTCATGCTGGCTGTTTGCACCTAATGTTCATTTACAGAATGGTCAACAAGGATTTGTTTAAGGAAAACTAAAATGTTAAATATCTTGGCTCTGTGGTCTCTGAATGGGTTCTTAGTTTCATTTTCAAGTCTAGGTTTACATTTTGCACAGATCTAACAGATCATACATTGAGTCCATATTTTCTGACTTAATTAGAACTGTCCACATTAATGAATTAATAATACATGTATGCTGCATGGCCCTGTGTGGAACCTGCAGTTATGGGCTGGACCACATTACCTCACAAAAGTGAGTACACTCCTCTCCTTTTTGTAATTATTTTGTTATAACTTCTCATGAGGCAACACATGGATTACTGGAATCATGTCCTAAGGTTTGATGAAACCAAGATGAATTTATTTAGTTCAGATGCTGGTGGTGTCAACCAGATTACAAAGATGTGTCTTTGCTAGAGTCAAGCACTATGGTGGGAATGTCACGGTTTGTGGCTGCATGAGTGCTGTCAGCTGTGGGGAGCTACAGTTCATTGAGGGAACCATGAATTCCAAATGTACTGTGACATCCAGAAGCAGAGCATGATCCTTCAGAAACAGTATGATAACAACCCCAAACACACATCCAAGATGACTGCTGTCTTGCTAAATAAACTGAGAGTAAAAGGGATGTTCCCTTTATACCCAATCATGACACTCACCTGTAGGACGTTCCAAACAGGTGTTTTTAAGCATTCCTAAACTTTCCCAGTCTTTTGGTGCCCCTGTCCCAGCTTTTTTGGAACATAATGCAAGCATCAAACTCAAAATGCGTAAATATTGGCAAGGAAACAATAAAGTTTATCAGTCTGAACATTAAATATCTTGTCTTTGTAACGTATTTAATTGAATATGTCTTGAAAATAATTTGCAAATAATCATATTCTGTTTTTAGTCCCAACTTAATTGGAATTGAGGTTGTAGATAAAGGCAATCTTTAGGGAGCATCCCCGAAAGGTTCAGTCATTCACAAGCAAGGGGGTGAGGCTCACAACAACTGTGTTGAGGATAATATAGTATGGTATAGTATGGTAATAAAGTACAGAACTCATCAAAATGAAATTTGAATCATGTAACATGGTGGTGTAGTGTACTAGTTTGAACTAAGAGTGAATTAATTTATTAGTTTGGATTTATTTAATGTCGCTATATATATATATATATATATATATATATTGATTTCATCATCCACAGTCCATAATATCATCAAAAGATTCAGAGAATCTGGAGAAGCAAAGCCAAAAACAAACACTGAATGCCCATGCCCCTCAGACGGCAGTGAATAAAAACGGCACCGACTTCTCTGGGACTGCGCTCATGTGAGATGGACTGATGCAAAAAAGGGTTTTTCAGAGACGTCCCTGGTTTTTTCAGCTAGACAATATTAAGCTGCATTCTGCACACGTTACAGCGTGGCTTCATAGTAAAAGAGTGCAGGCACTAGACTGTCCCGTCTGAAGTGCACACCATTCTCCTATTGAACATGTGTGGCGCATTATGAAGTGCAAAAAATGATAACGGAGACCCCAGACTGTTGAGCTACTGAAGTTGTACATCAAGAAAAAACAGGAAAGAATTCCACCTACAGAACTTCAACAATTAGTGTCCCCAGTTCCCAAACACTTACTGAATGTTAAAAGCAAAGGTGATGTAACAATGGGGTAAACATAGCCCCTGTCCCAACATTTTTGGAATGTGTTGCAGTCATCAAATTCAAAATGAGTGAATATGTGCAGAAACAATAAAGTTGATATGTTTGAACGTTAAATATCTTGTCTTTGAGATGTATTCAATTGATTATAGGTTGAAAAGGATTTGCAAATCATCATATTGCGTCCCAACTTCATTGGAATTGGGGTTGTATATCTTAACTTTATCAGACACATTAGAGAAAAACTGGAATGCCAACTGTGTGCCAGGGCTTTTTGTCCAACATCAGTGCCTGACTTCACATTTATATCCAGTCATGTTCCACACATATTTGCCTTTAAGTGTATTAAAAGAGTTATTTGAGAACTAACTGACACCATAACATCACAAAATATAAAACAACAACATAAAAAAACAAAATAAGGGAAATCATTTGCATTCAATTTGACTTTATATGTGATCTTCGAATAGACCAGAGAGCCACAACTATCTTTCTTTAGAAATATGTAAATTATTAACCTTTTTTTTATCACATGGCGCAATGAAAATATTGTGATAACGTAATTCACTTTTAAAATGAAATATTTAAACATTGTTTCGGTGTCTTTTTGGGATTACATTTGCTAATGGAAATAATACAATTTCTGAAAGATTTATTGCATTTTCTCTACAATCCTGTAGAATTTATTAAAATGGTTAGTGATTTAATTCTGGGCTATTTAAATCTATAATCAGTAAACCATAGAAATCTATTAACCATACTTGGTTTTGTTATGATTAGATATAAGATATTTGAGACACCATGAGTCCTTATAAGAAGACCTATTGTGATTGTCAGTTCATTTTCCATATAAATGGCCTCCATCATATTAAGCTTCAAACATGATTCCACAGTGAAATGTAATTTATCAGATCCTTTATGCAGATTGTGCTCTTATTATTTGCCTGTAATGTGGTAAATGCATTTCTGCAATTACAACACAATGATTCAGTTTTATGACACAGATGATTTATAAACCATCTGTTAATAAAAGTATATATTTTACAAAGTTCTGTTATATCACAAACCCTGAGACCCTGGCAAATATTTACTTTCTATCTCTTTACATTCAAGCACAGAAAACAGATATTTCTAAAATGGTAAACACAACTTCTCCAGATTAATGTAGACTGTAATTTAAACTGTATTTAAATATTAAAGAAAGGTACAAAATATTATGACACACAATGGTTTGTCACAATGTAAACTGAGCAAATTTTGTTAAAACAAGTCCAATGAACACTAAGCACACTTAAGCGTTTTGTGACAAAGCCTGTGTTCGTATTACAACCTTGTACAACAATACCTGAATTTCTACCAATGGCAAAAAGTCAAAAAGTTCAATAAAGTAAATAAATAGCTATTAAAATTGTGGAATGAACAATAGCCACACATTTGTCTCCTTGAAATGAGCAATTAGGCACATGGTTTGTTAAATTCATGTAACAAATTACACTTTGTTACACTGAATTTCACCTAGGTACCATTGGATGGTTGCATCAGTTGTTTACTTCAAAATTTCCGTCAGGCTCCAATGGCAAATTGCATCATTGCCAATCAGTGTGAATGATGAGGACTTGCCAGAACTCGTTGTCTATGATTGGCTATCAAGGATCCCTGTAGTGTTGAATCATGGGTGCTGGGCTGTCCTCTGTACCTGGGCTTGAACAGTGGCCCTTGTTCTCTCAGACCTGAACAGCCAGTTTATTCTTTACATATCGAGGAGCCTATCAAATGGGTGGACCTTAGCAAGGAAAGGAGTCATTTACATATCTTTGGTGAGACTGCACTTTGTTTCTGTTTTTTTACTCACAAATGTTGGAATTGCTCTAATCCCAATTTTATTTTAGAAGTATAATTGTATACTTTGCATCTGTAGAACAATACAACAGTTGTTAATAATCTAAACAAGAACTGAATGCATTTATAACTCAGACAACATTTTTTGAAGATTAATTGTCAGAGAATAAAAAGTTAAAAGTCAGATAGTGGTGTGTTTTTTTTAAATAGTAATTGTATGCGCATTAAAGCATAGGAAAGAGACGCATGTCAGCACATTCCACTGGAGACAATAAGCAAGAATATATTTCATAATGGGCTAGGAAATTATTATTTATCCTTTTTTGCAAAAACACCGTAAAAAAAGGGTTTATATGCTTGTCAGTTCACCGTAACCTATTTCATTTAAATGTTAAAATATAATCAATATGATCGTGGTTGTAAACCAACAATTATAATTAATTAAATAGTTAAATTTAATAAATGAATCCTCATTCCCATTTTACTGATCAGGGATGAGGAAGTTCACATAATTCACTTGTTGTAGGCAGAGATAAACCCAGGACAGAGTGCCAGTCCGGCACACAGTATGATTAAATCACACTTCTTTCTAAATTAGAAATGTTTATGTTATTTACAATGTTTGTATTGGTAATATTGTAATATACTTATAAAGTCTTAGATTTACATTTCTGAAATTTGCTAAAACTGAACCAAAACATTAAAACTAGACTACGTGTAAAATAAACGATATAAATAAAGGTTACATTTACATTCATGTGGCATGTGCACTATTTTTAGAACTTTCCAGACAATCCACTCTTACTGTAACTTAAATATCTTACTTTGAAGTATGAAAGCTTGCATGAATGTCACAGTTATGCTCATTGTAACAATTATTAATTAGATTCCTAAAATCAACTATCACAGGATTTACACCATTTTGACCAGCTGTGTCCAAACATTTGATGGTAACTTCATTAGGGCTAAATAATAATAGAGAGACGTCTGTTTCAGATTGGACGATGAACCGAACTAGTGTGAGTAACAGACAAATTGAAACCATGCCATTGTGGTTAGTATTAAAATAAAGATGAATAATTAAAGGATGCAACACAAAAGATGCGCGTATAAGGGCAGGGTTTTATTTTAAATACCTTTTGATTAGTAAACGTATATCTGTAGCTAATTATAATGTATTTATTGTACATCTACTTGTATTAGTTCTATTCTATTTCGCCTGCAGGTTTAGAGCAAAGATACATTTTGTCTATGCAATTATATATTTACAGAGTATTATGAATTACAAAGTGCGTTTTCTCCAATGGATGTAAAGTTTTGAGTTCAGTTGTAAAATATTTAATATATATATATATTTTTTTTTTTAAGAATTCAACAAAAACAAAAAAGGTAGACTTAAAGTGTGGATTTGTTATTGAAATAAGGTAGTAAATCAGGACTATGTGTGTGAAATCTAGTTGTTAACACAGAGGCTGATATTGAATGGAATAGTCGTGCTGGATAATAAAGAGATTTAAAAGGAAACCTGCTGTGACTGCAGTAAGGTTTTACTAGGAAGAATGCTCACTTCAAATGTGTGAAAATTGTTCTGTTTTGCTTTTTTTAATATAATGTTTTCCATTTCATATAATGGAAACTGCATAATAATTTTTGAATTAAAAAACAAAAGTGTTAGAAATATATTATTACTTAATATGTTCTAGACATAAACTGTAACAGAACTTATAAATAACAAAGTTATAAATATATCTTAAATCAACCTCTTCACCTTCTTCTTCTTCTTTTGCTGCCCCCTTGTCCCACCTTTTTTTGGAACGTGTTGCAGGCATCAAAATCCAAATAAGAGAATATTTACAAAGAACAATAAAGTTTATGCTTTGAACATTAAATATCTTTTCTTTGTAGTGCATTCATATCGAAAATGGAATAAAAAGGATTCAAATCATCATATTCTGTGTTCATTTATGTTTTAGGCAACATCCCAACTTCACTGGAATTAGGGTTGTAAAAAAAGGGATGTTTTGTGAACACTGTTTACATTGTAAACAACAGATTTTACTAACTACTAATCACAGTGCACGGTGTTGGTTCAGTGGTTAAGGACTACTGGTTACTGGACTATTGCTCAGAAGGTCCAGGGTCAACACGTACTTCAGGGAGAAAGGTGGTACATACTGTAGATCTGCTAAATGTTTTAAATAAAACATGGAATGTAATGTAATTCCATTCAGCCTGTGCATTACTGTATGGATCTGTAACGAAGGTATTTGATAAAATGTAAGAAATAAATAGTAAAACAGTTGTAGTATGAACAAGTGACAAAAAGCCGTTAATGTCATTTTTTCCTGCCTCTTCTTAGTGTGCACTCAATTCAGATCGCTCGGATTATGATGGAGACTGGATACATAAATACATCTGTGCTTCTTCTGAATGAATCAATGGTGGATAAGACAGTGTATAGATCATGCAGCCACATGCCTGAGGTCATCCTCTTCTACCTGGGGTTACAGTTCATCAACATGTTCATGGGCATCCCAGCCAACCTCATGGTACTCTGGCTTATCCGCCGAAACCGGAAGGACTCATCCACCTCAGACATCTTTATTGTGCAGCTAGCTATACTAGATACCTTCTTTTGCCTCATCCCACCACTGGAGCTGATCAACCTGGTGTTCCTGACCACCAGCAGCACGTGGTATGTCCTGCGTTTCTTCTATGGTATCAAGGACTCGTCACCGCTTTTTCTCTCCTGCATTTGTCTGGACAGATACATGGCTGTGCTGCA
>JAUZST010047611.1:0-25443 GCA_034779995.1 Parotocinclus haroldoi | reverse complement strand
GTGAAACTACGCATGTATGGTGAAAGAGGATTCAGTGTTGTTGGTCCAAAGTTATGGAACTCGACCCCTCTGTATCTGTAAGAACTCCCTCTGGCTTTCCTTTGGACGTTACCTATACGGTACATGTTTGCATACAATATTTTTTAGGATTGCTTTGAGGAACATGGCAAGGTTTTGCCCTGGCTTCCAAATTCCCCACGTCTCTATCCCGCCAGTGGGATGTACTGGATAAACAAGCGAAGTCAACGAAGGGTTAACGGTCTGGATTTAAAGATTCCGTGGCTACGATCTCGGTGACAGATGCCTTTAGATCTTGTGGAGGTCATGGGACGATGGGTATGTTCTCCCTTTCCACATCTACGTCTGATCACAGCTCCTTTTCTCCATATGGAATATGGACTCTGCTTATAGCCAACGTTAAAACCTGTGTGCTCTTTGAATCGTCAGCGTTAAAAGAGTTTGAAAGCTTTACTTTGCTTTATTTTGCAAATTGTCCGCTGCTGTAAGGAGATCATTCCCTCAGGCAGAAACGGTTACTTTAAACGGCTATCAAATAAAACGGCGATTAACTGGCTGGCTAATAGCATGCAACCCGGCGGCGTGTGACTGAGCCTCATGATGAGCCGGGAACAGAAAAATAAAAACATTAGTAAGCAAGTCTTAAGCTCGGATCCTTATTAAAAAAACACCGCATTGGCTCCGTTCTGTATTTCCCCTCCGTGCGAGCTGGAGTAAAAGTACTACTTACTAAATGTGATAATATAATATATATAATCTATAATCTGAAAAGATAGTTAAAATAGTTCTCGAGATCATGTCGTTAGAGTGGAAAAAGTAACAGCATTTCTTTAAAAAGCATATTTTAAACCTGAATATTTATACAATCAGAGCATGGATAGATCAGCATCGTGTTCTCGAGATCTTTCAGTGTTTAATCGTTTATTTGTTCGTGTTCTAAGCTCAGAATGATGAGCGAATCAGGAGCGAGCACAGCGAGGAAACCTTCATCCTGAATGAGTCACGCAAAGCTCAAATCTCCCTCTGATTATGATTATGATTATGGTTATGGTTATAGTAGCATCTGTGCCAATTAGTCTTCTTATTCACAGCCTCACACAGAATCCAGTGCATTATGGGTCAGTTATTACCGTCAATTTAAAAAACAGCCTTTCTTACGTGTGTTATGAGCAGTAAAGATGAGCAGAGGATCTCCAGGAAAGGACTGAAATGTTTATAAGTAGAGAAAGATCAGAAGGGATTTACTGCAGAGATTTCTCCCTCTACAGACCATAATATCATTATACGATTCCGAATCTGGAGAAATTTCAGCCCTAAAAAGTAAAGTGAAGAGGGGTGATCTCTCTCTCCTCCCTCAGAACCGTCATTGATCAGTATCTGATAGGAGCACATGGGTAAGGGTTAATTTATCAAACCTTTATTAAGCTCTACAATCCAGAGTTACATTCACAAATACCGCTTAAAACTTTACTGTACAAAAAACAAGCCTCGTGTAATAACCAGGTCCACAAGCTCCGCCCACTTCTCGGGGATGGGGGCATCTGGGATGGACTGTCACCATAGAAACCAACATGGGGATTGTGCCCAGACCAATCAGGATTACAAATTGTTGCTTGGATTCACTTTCTCCTGCTTCCAAGAACCCAAAATCTGTACGTCATATCTGTCTCTCTTTCTGTCTGTCTCTCTGTCTCTCTTTCTGTCTGTCTCTCTCTCTGTGTCTCTTTCTGTCTGTCTCTCTCTCTGTCTCTCTTTCTGTCTGTCTCTCTGTCTCTCTCTCTCTCTCTCTCTCTCTCTCTCTCTGAGTGGAAGTGAGTGGAGTGGGTGGCGAGTGTGTGCGAGAGTGCATGCTTCTGAGCGAGTGAGTTTCAAACGTTTTCTATCTTTTCTTGCCGTATTAACAGTGCATTCTATAGTTTATTGTTAGTAAGAGGAGGAGTGGTTGTTGTGTGCAGAAGCTGGTAACCGGCTTTTTACGCCGGTCGCCATGGCGGCAGCCGATTGCAAGGCTAAATGTGAGCAGCTTTCGCGTCGGAACGGGATTAAAATGATCCCTGATGTTAGGTTGTTCAGTGGAGGAATGTGGTTTGGCGGTAGGGGAAATTGTTGGCTATGAGAGCGTTGTTTCCGCGTCCCGTATGAACGGAGCGGTTGTATTGTTTTTAGATCACGTAGAGAAAGTAAACACTGTGGTGGAGCGCGGCGTTGTCATTAAGGGCACGTTCACTCCGGTAATGCCACTCGTTCGTCCTGCCAACAAAATTACACTGTCCAATGTCCCACCTTTCATTAAAGACGAACTTTTAATTGAGGAATTGTCTCGTTATGGTCAGTTTGTGTCCCAAATGAAAAGGATTCCCCTCGGGTGTAAATCTCCCCTGCTAAAACAAGTGGTGTGCTTTAGATGTCAGGTGCACATGATTTTGAAAGATGGCAAAGAAGAGGCACAGAACAAGCTGGTAATGGTGATGGTGATACTGGACCCAGCTCAGTTACAAAAAGCACTACTGAGTCTGGAGCGGAGGGTGTAAAAGCTCAGGAAGCATCCACACTAAAAGAGCACGTAAAGGGTGGGTGTGAAACAGCTGATTCTGAAGCTAAAGATGTTTTAAACAGTGATACGGATATTGTACAAGATTCCCAGGACGTGTTAAACAGTGGTAATCCCGAGGATAGTGGTACAGGGGTGAAGGCAGCGGCTGCTGATCCTCTAGAGGGGGAGAACATGGATACAGAGGCTGTGGCTGGGGACTCTCTCTTTAAAACCCCTTCTGGGAAAAGGAAAATGAAATGGACTAAAACAGTTGAAACCAAGGGGAAGGCTCAACGTATGTCAAGAGCTGACAGGGAGAAGCAGAAGGTGCACAAAGGTCTAGATGATTCAGATAGCGACCTTGCAGATGCAAAAAGTCAGTGTACTCGAAGAAGCTCATATTCAGTAAACGCCATAAAATCTTTCTTACAGAAGACAAAAAATGTGAAGGGCGTTATACTTGAGGACCACTTTCCAGACCGCAGGTTATTCATAGAAACAGTCCAGTCGGTTATGAGGAATGAAAAAGATGACCATTTTACTATACAGGAAATTTACAGATTAAAGAAAATCATGCTTAAACTGAAACTGGACTTGCAAAATGAAGTTGGATTTGAAACCACCTAGTTTTTTTGTGTTTCTCACCCCGTGGCTTGTACTGTGGCTTCTTTACCCACATTTACTAATGAGCAAGATTAGGGTGGGAACTTTAAATGTAAACGGAGCACGAGATGCTCAGAAAAAAGCTCTTATTTATGAAACTGTGAAGCAAAAGGCGGTTGATGTCATGCTGGTCCAGGAGACGCACAGTGATGATGTAAATGAAATTGAATGGAGGAAGGAGTGGGACGGTGAAGTCTTCTTTAGTCACATGAGCTCTAATCAAGGAGGGGTGGCTATTCTTTTTAAGAAACACTTCCTACCTATTTCATGTGAGGTCAAGCACAGTGTAGGAGGGAGGTTTATTGATTGTGCAGGCACAGTTGGAACGTTACAAAGTGAATTTTGTAAATATATATGCTCCCACAAAAGGGGTAGATCAGATTAATTTCTATACAAGCGTTAGTAAAGCGATGCAAGACTGCAGTTCTGAGGATTATTTGTTCATGGGTGGTGATTTTAACTGCACAGAGGATGAAGGGATGGACAGAAATCACATGGAGCCACATAGTGCTTCACAGAGAGCATTATGTCATTTTGTGCAGACACATGACTTGTGTGATCTCTGGAAAGTTTTAAATCAGACAGTCAGGCAGTATACATGGGCCCATACAAGAGAGGGGTTCATATCTTTAGCTAGATTGGATAGACTGTATGTGTTTAAACATCATGTCAATATTTTCAAGAAGTGTTTAATTACTCCAGTGGGGTTTACAGACCACTGCATGGTTATGGGCACTGCTACTATTGCAAATTTGAAACACTAAAGTGCTTACTGGCACTTCAACACCTCCATGTTGCACGACGAAAAATTCAAAAAAGTGTTTTCTGTATTTTGGTCCAGTTTTAAACTCAAACAGCCACTTTTTAGAAATCTACAGCAGTGGTGGGACCATGAAAAAGTCTAAATAAAACAACTGTGTCAAAAGTACACTTTCAATGTTTCCCGATACATTACACAGTCCTTACGAAAACTAGAAAATGAGATAGTTGAACTGCAAGAGTTAATAGACCGTCAAGGAGATCAAAGTAATACTACAGTTCTAAAATCTAAAACCACTGCCCTTGCTGACCTGTTGGGGTACAGGGCACAGGGGGCTCTAGTTAGATCACGTTTTCAGTATCTAACGCAGATGGATGCCCCCTCAAGGTTTTTCTTTACACTCGAGAAGAAAAATGGTCAAAGCCGGTTTATTCACTCTCTGAGTTCTGAATGTGGGTTAGAACTAACAAAACCCACTGAAATAAGGAGACGCGCTGTTCGGTTCTATGTGGAACTGTACAGAAGTGAATATGAGGCAAATTAAAGAATTGCCACAAGTTTCTTTGAAGGTCTACCAAAGGTCTCGGGGCAATTGAATGCAGAGTTAGAAAGGCCGCTGCAGGAACAAGAACTTCATGCAGCATTGCAGGGCATGGACGGTGGAACAACTCCGGGCATCGACGGCCTGCCTGTGGAGTTTTATAAGGCCTTCTGGACAGAGTTGGGGCTAAATCTGCTAGCTGTGCTGAATGAGAGCCTTACTGATGGGTGTTTGCCACAGAGCTGCAGGAGGGCTGTAATCGCCCTACTGCCCAAGAAAGGGGACCTGCAGGATACCAAAAACTGGAGACCTGTGAGCCTTTTGTGTACAGACCTCAAAGTTTTTTCTAAGGCTTTGGCCACTAGACTAAGAAAGGCGATGGACAAGTCATACACCTAGATCAAACCTATTGTGTCCCGGGCAGGTCTATTTTAGACAACCTCTGCTTAGGGGTTGATTTTGGCATGATTTCAATAGATCAAGAAAAAGCCTTTGATGGAATCGAACACCAGTACCTTTGGATGACTCTCGAAGCTTTTGGTTTTAGTTCTAAGTTTGTATCGATGACTAAAGTAATGTATCAGGACATTGAAAGTGTACTGAAAATCAATGGCGGTTTGAGTGCTCCTTTTAAATTGGGTCGTGGTATACGGCAGGGCTGTGCCATGTCTGGAATGTTATACTCCCTGGCTATTGAACCACTGTTGCACAGACTCCGCTCCAAAATTGAAGGTTTAGTGTTGCCTTAGTACGGCGCCAGACAATGTATTTCAGCTTATGCTGATGATGTGATAATTATGGTTAATGGTCAGTCTGATGTGGATCAAATAGTGTCTGCTGTTCAAGATTTTAAAATCTTATCTTCTGCTAGAGTGAACTGGGGAAATGGGACAGTGAATTACCCAGGCTGCCAGCTGGTATGTGTTGGAAAAGGGGTGGTATAAAGTATTTGGGTGTGTACCTTGGGATAAAGTAATGGAACAAAAAAACTGGGAAGGTCTGGCTGAAAAGATGGAGGGCAAGATGTCCAGGTGGAAGTGGATCCTCCCACAGTTATCATACAGAGGGAGAGTGCTGATCATTAACAATCTGATTGCCTCTGCCCTCTGGCACAGACTTTCATGTGTGGAGCCTCCTGGTGGATTACTGTCACGTCTACAAGCCATCATTGTGAACTTTTTTTTGGGACAGACTCCACTGGGTCCGCCAAGGCATCCTCTTTCTGCCAAAAAATGAAGGTGGACAAGGTTTGGCGCAGTTGTCAAGCAGAGTAGCAACGTTTCGTCTCCAGTTTGCTCAAAAGTTTTTAACAGGCTCGGAAGACCTGGTCTGGAGGAAGGTGGCTAATATTATTCTACAGACAGTAGATGGACTGGGGCTGGACACCGCGCTTTTTCAAACAGAGACCAAGCGGCTTTGCTTAAATAGACTTCCCTCCTTTTATCGTGGACTTTTCAAATGCTGGACACTGTTTAAAGTGGGCAGACCAGAGAACTGCAGCTCATTGTTCTGGCTGCTAGAAGAGCCCCTGGTGAAAGGAGCACGGCTGGATGTGGCGAATGAAGGGGCACCTGGCCTTACTCAAGCGTTGTGTGCTTCCGGCATGGTTAAACTCCGGCACGTCCTGGAGGTGGCAGGGCCAGGTCTGAGAGACACCCAAGCCTTCGCTTCCTGACTCGGCCTAAGGTCAATTCACCTTGTGAGAACTGTGCTGGACCAGTGGAAAACACGATTAGTGAAAGATGATTGGTCCATGCTGGAGGACTATTGGAGCGGTAATATCGCACCGAATATGGAGGATCTGTGGCCAAGCATCACCCTAACCCCTGACTTAAAAGACATGTCTGGCCCATTATTAGACCTTACCGGACTACAGGAACTGGACTTCCACACAGTTTCAGGGCGGGTTCTCTACAGGTGTTGTGTAAAGGTCTTTAATAAAACAACACTAAATTTTACACGGAGCTGTGGCTGTTAACTCTTTTGTATCTGTTATTAACCCTTAAGTGACAGATAAATGTTTTTTTCTGTGGTCTTAGAGAAACTGTTTTTTACTGCTTTTTAAAAATGTAAAAAAATGTACCAGACTCCAACCTCTGTTTCATTTTTTGAGTGGACTGTTTACAAACTGTGGGCAGGTTTTTACACCTCACACTTTTATCTTTGGTGCTGGTTACAACAAAAGAAACAAAGCACAGTACCAGCTATTGAATTTTAGCATTGGCCAAGTAAAGCTAGCAATATATATTTCAAGGAGGAACAAGATGGAGGCAAGGTCACAACAGGATGTGTTACCGTTGTTTGCTGCTTTGGTGAAGTCCAGACTCGTGCTGGAGTTCAATTTCTATAAAACTATGAGTAACCTGGAAGTGTTTGAAAAGGAATGGTGTGTTGGTGATATGTTCTGTACCGTAATGGGGGGAGGATTGGTTTTTCTCGATAACTGGAGTTGAAAATGTCATGTTAAAGGCTTTTGGTGTAATGTAGTGTGTTTTTTAGTACTTTGGATAAATAAAGCTCTTTTGTATAAAATCTCTCTGTCTCTCTCTCTCTCAAAATCTGTCTCTCTTTCTCTCTCTCTCTGTCTCTCTCTCTTCTCTCTCTTCTCTCTCTCTCTCTGTCTCTCTCTCTGTCTCTCTCTCTGTCTCTCTCAAAATCTGTCTCTCTTTCTCTCTCTCTGTCTCTCTCTCTTCTCTCTCTCTCTGTCTCTGTAAATGTAATGCCAGTGTAAAGCTGCATTGTGACAATGTCTATTGTAGAAAGCACTATGTAAATAAAATTGAATGGAATTTCTATCCGTCTCCAAAGCGCTCGTTCTTAACGACTCTTTTGTTGTTCTTCCACTGTAAAGACGGAGCTTGTTATAACAAAAGGCGAAAGGGAAGTTCTGTTGTGACTTGTTGTTACTAAAAGTGTGAAAGTCTGATGTTTTTAGGAGAGGCTTTATTAGTTACACATCACACAGACAGCAAATACGCTTCTTCCACTCATTTTGGTAATTACACCCACTAATTAGTACCTCTCTCTAAAAGCCGAGCTCTAACGTCTGTACTCGATCTGCCTCCGGATTACTTTCAGTCAGCTCTTGGTTGCTTCCCTGACCTTCGCTTTGCTGCTTTTCGCCATTTTTCAGGTAAGCACAATCATTTTCACTTTACCCTTCCAGCTTGTGTGTTGGTTTATTCATTAATTAGGTCTGATTAAGACATAATTGGAGTCAAACGAGTTGCCGCTCCCGCGCCAACATGACCCCCAGAAAAGCAGGGCTGAGGAAATGAACCACTCTAATTGTTTACTTGTTTGTATTGGCATTGTATTGGGTCACAGGTGACGATTTGATCCGTCAATTCTTCAAAGTCATCAGAATTCATGGGTCGTTTCTCCTTTCATTGGCACTGCGGAAGAGGTGCCACTTAAGATCCTAGAAGGGTAGCACCTTACTACCCCTTTTCACTCATAAATTATTTATATATATAATGTCTATATGGCAACCAACGACAGCCAAAGATGAATCGCTTTGTCTTTAGTACGCAGCTGACTACATTACCCATCATGCCTTTCAGAGAAGCTAGAACGTTTTAATCGTTACGTTTTAATAGAACGTTTTAATGGTCACAGAAGCCTCACTGACACTTGACTGAATGCAATGATTTCGGAATATCTAATAACCGCTCCTGTAAGTACTGCATTACCTCTGTGAGGAAAGCAGAGTGCCTAAAACAGGCTTTGTGGAGCTCTCGCTGGGGGACGCTACTAAGCCTAACCTTCTTTTGGACTTGTTCCCATATCTGGATCTGGCAACCCGGATGCGGGACGTTTTCCTGGAGACTCGGAAACGCAGTGCCTACTCATTATTTCATAAATAAAGACTGTAGTTCGGGAGACCCTTAGCTGGTTGCGAAGGAGACCTATTAGTGTCTAATCCCAAGCCGTTTACCTCTCGGTTTGCTCGTCCTGCGCCAGCTTCCTCTCCGCCACTTTCAGGACTGCCTCCAGAGACGTGCTCGTCTGCTCTATCTGTTTGTGGATGTGCTTGTCCGGTGCTTGTCCTGGATCCTGGGGCTGTCCGAGATTTGTGAGAGGTGCTTTTACAAATGGGGTGGAGTCAGTAAAGGCGATGTCCTGCCCCATCGTGCAGGCGCTTCCAGGCACAGATCCGTACACTAACGGCGGGCAAACAAACCAGTAAACGCAACGTCAAGACGACCAGCGAAAAGACACGGTTCAGGACTGAGGACTTACCCAGCGGAGCTCCTGCGGAATGCCGTACGGGTTTACAGGGGGTGGGGGGTTTCTGGGGAGGGGCCGGTTTCGTCAGGTTCCCTCCCGCTTCGCCGTTCTGCGGGTGCCGTAAGATGTTCTCCGGCTCTGGGGCGCTCTCTGGTCCCGCTCGCGTGTTCTCACCGGTGGCCTGCAGTTCGTTCTCTCTGGGCTTATGCCGCCTTTTCACCGTGTCCGACTCCTTGAGGTTGAACTCGGGAAGCTTTATGGATGACTTGGGCAGCTTGCCAGGCTTAAGGGCTTCAAACGTGACCTCGCCGTCTGGCTTAGCGGCTTCTGCTTTTGGCCTCTGTTTTATGGTCCCTTTGCCTTCTTCGGCAAACGGCATGTTCTCACACAGGCTCACCCCAAGCGCCGTGTCTTGCTTCTCCGGGTGTGCGCCGCCATTCTGCGCTTGTTCTGCCTCACCGGCAGTCCTCCCTGGGCTGCTCGTAAGCCTAGACGGGGCGAGTGAGACAGATTTAAATAGGGGACTGCTGGGGGGCACGATGGGGTTTCCTCCACCTCTTTCCAGCCTGTCTGCGATGGTCCGGACGCTCTCGGTGCTCTCGGTTTCCACCCCGCTGCTACTGGGTGCACTCTGAGCAGAGCTTAGACGCTTGGGAGGAGGCGGCGGCGGCCCTTTCCTCTTTGTACGTATGGCAAAGGAATGAGTCCGACCCACCTGTCGGTCACTGGCACCCGAGTGCGCCTGGCTGCGGCCGGGCTTGCGGGTGAGAGTGGCGTATGATGCCACGTTACCCGATGGTACTACCGGTTCAAAGTCCTCTCCGTCGTCATCGGACATGGCGTAGCGCGACAGACTCTGGGTGCGTTTCTTGGGCTGGCGGGTCTCACCTCCGGGTCTGGTTTGGACTGTCCGAGAGGGGTCAGAGTTCTGAAGGTAGCTGAAGCCCCTCTGGGACGGGGAACCATCAGATACAGTAGAGACGCCTGTATTGAACTTGGCAACAGCACTGGTGAATCTGGATGATTTATTTGGTGTCGCTGGTGGGCTGTTAGCCGAGTTCTGCTTCTGCTTTAGAGGTAGGGGTGGCGCCTTCTTGGTGGGCCCAGCTGGGCCTTTCTCCAGGGGCTCGGAAACAGCGTAGCAGTCTTTGACTGGGCTGCACTCTGAGCTGCCCAGGCTCTCGTTGGAACGGCTGTGAGGAGTCACTGAAGCCAGAGGCCATTCCTCAGAGTGCCCAGTCCCACGTGAACGCGTGCTAATGCTCTCCTGGCTCTGGGACATGGCCGCCCCGCTCACCACAGCGGCGAAGCCGTCCTGGCAATTGCCGTAGCCGCTCTGGATCATGGCGCTCTGCAGGTCGGTGCTCAGCTCGCTGTCCTGGAAGGTGAGCATCTTGGGTGAGGTGGGGGAAGAGGGGTTATCGGCACTGTTCGTCGACTCGATGGTCACCAGCTGAAGAGACGGAGGGGGTCTCCGACGAGGCAGGGTGCCATTCCCCTCGACTTGATTCCTCAGAGCTTTCTGCAGGTCGCACAGCTTCTTTACTGCCAGCATCATCTTTTTCTGATGCCCTGTGGGTCCAAACCAGGATATTCAACAAAGAGGGCACCATAGGATAGGTATAATGCCAATGTAGTAGGGACACTAATGAGGGAGTAGGGACACTAATGAGGGAGTAGAGACACTAATGAGGGAGTAGGGACACTAATGAGGGAATAGGGACACTAATGAGGGAATAGGGACACTAATTAGAGAATAGGGACACTAATAAGGGAATAGGGACCCTAATTAGGGAATAGGGACCCTAATTAGGGAATAGAGACACCAATTAGGGAATAGGGACACTAATAAGGGAATAGGGACACAAATGAGACCTCTAATGCCACAGGCTTTAGGTGAAATTACCCAGCTTGTTGATGCCAATTTCCTGCAGATCCTCCCACGTGATGTCTCTTACAATGCTAATGGAGTCGTAGCCGTTGTCTGCCAGCCTCTTCTGGTACTCGGACAGCCCGATAGCCCCAAGCCATTCACCAATATCAGACTGGGCCAGACAGACAGACATTTTAAAATATGACCTCATCCTTACATCCTGAAAAATGTACACAGATAAGCCCACTCTGGTACAGTGGCATACTGCTGCGGCACCGTCAAATCGTTTTTAACCAAAGACTTTCTCGTAAGCACGACACACCGAAGGATTTATTTGGACTTCCGCGTGGCAGCAATATGCCAGCGTACCCAGGAGGGGCATCTGACACAGCAGGTCGATTCTCACTGGAATGTAGTCTGGAAGCCACTCTGGGATGTTCAGTTTGCCGATCTCCGTGGAGATCTTCTTTCGATGCCCTGGTTTAGTCACGCCAATGGCCGTGAGGTCCTGCCATGACAACAGTAACAAAAGAGATCACAAACACTAATATGGGTTTCATCCGGTCCCTCGCTAACCCTCTGCCGGGTCCCGAGAACCACCCCCTGAACACCCCTGAGCACCCCTGTGAGTCCGGTGGAAAGGCATCCCAAAATAGGCTTCATAACCCCACTATGCATCTCAGACAAGGACGTCAGCACTGAGACCCAGGTCCGAGTCCCAGGGGATTCTTTTGGGGAGCCTGGGCCAGGTTTGGATCACCTTGGTATTTCCACAGCAACCCCTGCCAGAGCCTAGCTGGCCCGGTTCTCTTGCATGTTTTGGTCGATGCCCGAGTGGCGGGTCAGGTGGCAAAGCGGTACTTCGCAGGAGCACCCCCGGCATGGCTGGACGCCGAGACAGTTCAGATTAGGCCCAGGACCCCCAATGACTCGGACTGGCACAAACTATGGTCTAGTGAAGCATAAAGTATAAAGAATCCTTTAGGGTTTGGGCTTTAAAAAAAGAGAAGCTGGTTAGGATAAGGAAGATTTTCCAGGACAAAGACCATCCTGTGCAGTAAGTACGGTCCGGGTCACCTCGGGGGTCATCCTGCTGATGGTGGGTACGTCGTAGGCTGCGCTGAGAAAGTTGGACGTGTACTGCTCCAAGTGAAACTCGCTCAGCCACTGGAAGATGGCCTCGGCGTCCTGAAACACAGAACACGCCTCTGCATGAGGGCAACACTCTCAACGTCCGACGTTCCGTTTTATCACTTTTCTGCTGTTACCTTTCCCTCCAGTAACTGATCGGGACGGATAACATGCAGCCTGAAGCCCTGCTCGGCTGCTCTGGAGCTGTTCGGAAGATGTCTGCGGTCTGCAGGGACTAAATCACACACACACACACACACACACACACACACGAGTCAAGACCAAGACCAGAATAATTTTTTTTTTTTTTTTTATCGTCACACAGGAATAGAAAGAAGAAAGTTGAAGTTTGTAATTGATCTTTGACGATTTTCCACTTCTTCTCTCAAACTTAACCAAAGTCACCTTAATTCTAAGCAACGGTGTTCCGTTCTGAAAAGGCTAATAATACAAACTGGCAGACACGGTGAAGCAAGGAGTTTATGTGTTTTAAAAAAACGTATTAGCTCGGCCTTAACGTCGGACTATTTCAAATAAAACTTCGTGGTTTTCATAACGAATGATGACTTCTCTCGTTTTTATTCCGGACTTGTCAGATAGCCTCCTAATCGTACATAATCCCTAATCCACAGACTGATTTAATCGTGTCTTTTTCTCTCAGTACGCTGCTTAGGCTCATGTTAAATCTCAGTTTAGGCTGGAACCGATCCTGGTGGCTTTTTAGCAAAAAAGAGCAATTCAATTTCGTTCTTGTGCGAACTCGCTCCATTAATCATTTGCATAACTCGCATATATTTGCATACCCTCGAAATGTATATATTTAAAACACGTTTATATATTCCCTTATAAACTTGGACTGAAGAAAGTGAACTGACCTGCAGAATCGCTCTTCACCACGTCAGGAACCAAACTGTGCTGCTCCACGAGTTCGCCAGCAGGGGGCAGGACCTGCACACAAACCAACACAGTCCGCTTTACCCTGACTCCAAGGAGCACACGTGCGCAGGTCATGAGCTCGATCCCTCTCCATAATCTCTAAATGACTCTCTGTGTACTCTCTGTGATTTCGTCTGTAATCGTAAAGCACGGTGGACGCGTCTTTTTTATTGCTCCTCTTTTAAGCGCTCGTCCTGGCGGTCGGAGCGAAAAACGTGGGTTGAGAGAAGGCCTTGGTCCAGACATAATAAGCACATGCAGATACACGCTTAAGAGGCTGTAGCTTTTGTGCTTACTGCTTATTTATGCGTAGGCACTTCAAATGAAACTTTACGGTGCCAGGCTTTTTTCTATCGCAGCCTCCAGTGGGCATGTCGTAAACAAGTAAATCTATATCGTGTGTCTGTTTTACGTTTACGTTCCGCTTAAACAGAAAACACGTAATCAAGAGCTCGCTTTTCTTTGCACAGGGTTCTTTGTGCTCTAATTAAAGACCCGCGTTGTTCCGACAGACTGTAAGAGTTACGAGGCTGTAACGTGGCTGTAACGAGGGAAAGCGGTGCAAACCCAGGACCGAGCACGACTCAAGGCACAACAGTTGAGGATAGAAACTGTCCAGAGCGACTTATTATTCATACAATCTTGGCAATAAACTAGCCATTATTGAACTGGGGTAGCCTAGCGGTTAAGGTACTGGACCATGGATGAGAAGATCCAGGGTTTAAATCCCACCTCTGCCCAATGTGGTGTCCTCAGAGTAACAGGACACAATGGTAGATGATTTCTGGTTGGTGCCTTCCTCCCAATCTGGTGCTGAATTTGCCCCAGCTCAGGGAAGCTCCCCTGTTCCTCTGAATTCTAATAATTAAACTAGGTGACCTGTAGATGAAGAGTAACTCAAAGCCCAGGAGATGTCTTCACGATCTGTCACCCGCCATGCTCACATGGTTGTTTTAGGGTTGTTTTTTTCCCCATGCAAGATTCTGACCGCTCTCTCAGAATAAATAACGTTAAAGAAGAGGTTAAGCTACACTGAACAGTCTGTTCTCGCAGTGGACGTGTTGGATGCTACTTTGACTAGACGCCAGACTACTACTGGGAGCCAGAGCATCTCCTAAACACATGGTCCCCAAACTTTTGTCCTGACCATCAAGGGGGTATGAGACCACTCCCCCCCTTGTGTCAAAACACAAGTTCCAGGTGTAACATAAAATGAAAATAGCACACTCCTTTGAAAGTCTGTATATAACATGACTTATTTGAATATTAAATATATAAAACTTTATATTATATATTATATTACTTTATATTAAATAAATAAACTGTTCAGATGTCTGGAAAAGAGCAAAGGAAAACAGGGAACCCCAGAGAAAAGGAAAAAAATACAGGGAATCACCGTCCTAAATAACCATCTAACGAGCTTCCTGTTTTTATTCGTCTGTTATTTATCTGTATTAATACAGACATATTCGACTGGATCAAAGGATTTCTCAGGTTTAACATCAAGCTTTTTGAGTCTAGGTCCCGCCAAGGATTCTTCCTTATAACGTTCAGGGAGTTTTTTCCTTCCCTCTGCCACTCTAGGCTTTCTCTTTTTGGGATTGGCCTTAGAAGATAATCGAATCGACTCAGCCTTTACATCCCAAGTCCGAGACAATTATGTGGACATCATTTGGAAATGTAACACCGAGCCGACCGTCGTTCCCGACCCCGACCTGGCTTTGGCTCAGGGGCGTAGACCGTAGATCAAATTGACAAATTGACATTTATGTCATTTAGGAGACGCCCTTATCCAGAGCGAGTCTTACAGTCCAAGCAGTGGTGGGTTAAGGGCCTTGCTCAGGGGCCCAACTGTGCCAGAGTTAGATCTTGTGGTCCATAGACCAGTACCCTAACCCTAACCACTAGGCCACCACCGGCGCCGAATTCAGTACAAGTATCTTGACATCTGATAAACTGGCAAACACTGACTGTGGTAGCCTAGCGGTTAAGATACTGGACTATGGACCAGAAGGTCCAGGGTTCAAATCCCACCTCGCCACAATTGGGGTCCCTGAGCAAGGCCCTTAACCCACAACTGCCTGGATTGTAAGACTGTATTCATTGTGAGTCGCTCTGGATAAGGGCGTCTCCTAAATGACATAAATGTCAATGTAAACGTTGAATATGTCAAAGCTCACGTTGTTGGCGTCTGATGCAGCAGCGTTGGGCTGGTGCTGAGCATTGTGGGTGAAGTTTCCCTCCGCGCTCTGTCCGCTGCCTGCACTACGACTGCTTCCCACGCTGCCCGCGCTTCCAACGCTGCTCCTGTCACCTGAGAGAAGAGAAGGAGGTGAAATCGAGAGTCAGTCTGAGGAGGAGCCGGACAGCCTGAGTTTCTAAGGGTTGGTCAGTATTAAGAGTGAGTCCAGGACTGACGGACATAAAGACCAGGGATCGGATTCAAAAAAGGCTTCTCTTAAGAAGCAGGGCGCAAAACGGCGAAGCGCTCAACTTTGGCAGACGCACTGCAAAAGTGCAATGTATGTTTTGCTTGCGCTGCCCACGCTGGTCGAGTGACTGCACGATGTCATGAGTATTTTTAAGTGTGTGGGTACGCATCAGGACAGAAAAAAGACATAATGAGCTTTAAAATGGATCCATGGGGATCCGGTATCCGATATTCAAACGGTATCGGTATCGGTACTGAAAAAGTCAGATCGGTGCATCCCTAAGTCTTAAATGCATACTACGGGGTGAGTCAAAAGCCACAGGATACCCTGTTATAAATCAAATACAAAATCGATAATGGCATATCTGAATACCCCAGCAAGTAATGGGTAAGGGGGGGGGCGTCTTTAAGGCTATATCCCGAACATGGGAGCCATCTTGAAAGCCGCCCTATTGTATCAAGGGCAAGTTTTTTTCAACGGGAAGGTGGTCATGTGGAATATCAAATAAGATTTTTGAGTCTTAAAGCTCCCAAGGCTTCTTCCTTATAACATTTAGGCATTTTCCTTGCCACTGTCACCCCAGATTTGCTCCGTTTGAGATTGGACTCGGATTAGAATATAACCGGAAAATCAAAAGCTGCTCTGAGACAATGCCCCGCTGCAGAACCACTGCGGAAATAAATCTGACTTTGACTTTGATCTTACAGGATAAGACAGGGGTGGGACTTTTGTGACATCTGTGAAATATGAGATGTTTTCTCTGAAGGAAGCTTTCACGAATCCGGTCCCAGCTCTCGAGCATGTTATTAGCCCGTTAACCGGGGACACCGCTCGTCAGTGGTGAGGTAGGAGGTAGGAGGATCAGCGGGGAGTTACGGGCCAGGTGTACACAGACAGCCGATGGTCGAGTCTTACCAACGAACAAGCTCCTAAGCACCCAAATGTCCTCTGGCTCATGGGAGCTAGGTGGGATACACACGGTGCTTTCGACAGGTGAACCTAACAAACACACACACGTTCAGCAGTGTACAGTGTGTGTGTGTGTGTGTGTGTGTGTGTGTACGGTCCCAGTGGATAGCCAAACGATTTCACACTTTCAGCTTTGAGAAACTGAGTCATGTGTCATGTTTCAGTGAAATGACCTCCTGTGTGTGTGTGTGTATGTGTGTGTGTGTGTGTGCGTGCGTGCGTGCGTGCGTGCGTGCGTGCGTGCGTGCGTGAATACACAGTACCTGCGTGCCGGTCCAGGCCGTTTGGGCAGTGCAGGCCGGGATGAGAAGATGAATACAGGGTGTATGAGTCGTCTGTTTGGGGTGTGGGGCGTGGGCTGCAGGAGGGAGGAGCTCTGGACAGGGTTTGGTGCCTGTGGGTGGGCAGAGAGGCCTGGCGAGAGAGCATGCTCCCTACAGACAAGCGGGAAAAAAGGTATCTTTTAGTTCCCCTATGATTTAGCCCGTAACGTACCCCGCCCGTGATGCAAACCTGAGAGTGTGCATCAGTGTAATTTAACCGATATCGGTGGAGTCTCTGAACGACAGTTTGCCTCTACCTGCACCTTCCACACACACTTATAAGAGAGATAGAACAAGTCTCGGGTTCACTAAATCTAAGTCACGAAGTGCAAAAAGTGTGAAGGGTCTTTCTGACAGACTGCGGTGGCCTGGTGGTCAAGGTACTGAACTAGAGACCAGAAGGTCCAGAGTTCAAATCCCACCTCTGCTGTTGAGCAACCTTACAAGCCCAGAATTTCTTGGATGAAGATATGAGCTGAAAATGCAAACGAGGTAGGGGGTTGTTTTTTTTTTTTTTTTTAACGGTACATAAACATCGTACACTGAGCTCCCGTCATCCGATTACTCCTTAGTCGTAGTCTTAGGGAATCGACGATGCATCTTTAAACTGTAGTTGTGCTCGATTTCCGGGTCCGCGAGCCCCCTCGTTCTAGCGCGAAATTTCCACCACGACGAGCGTTTTCACGCTGCGGCGTTTTGGAACGACGGCGTTTCGTGTGCGTCCAAACTCAGATCCTACGAACGGGTCGCTTAGGTCAGCGATTCAAAGCAGGACGCTCAACAAAGTGCTTATTTTGTGGCATGCAGTCACAATGATGTGACAGAACGCTGATTTCACCCTCACACACACACAAACACACCAATGGCTAAATCTGCCGTGCCTCCTGTAGAGGCGAGGGGCTTTCCGGCTGATCCGACAGACCTCGGTATAACCCAGAAAAGCCTTTTAGAATGAGGTGTGTGCACATACGGCCAGCAGCCAATCAGAAACAAGATAGAATATGGTCCCAGCATCTCTATATCTAAGGAAATCTAGGATAGAGTGGACATAAGGTCAGGACCCTTCGTGCTCTTTGTGTTGCAGGTGGCACCAACGTGAAGAGACGACCTGCTGAAGTTAAAAAGCTACTTTACAGGAAACAGCAGAGATCTAATAATAAAAGGTGTCAAGATATTTTCGGCTGTATATACACACACACACACACACACACAGAAGTGTGATGCATATGCTTCAGACCTGATCTCCGGCTTATGACCTCCACGATGGTAGGGGGGAAGTACCCGACACGGTCGATGCCTCTCTGGCTGTCATGGATGTGCCCTTTCCAGCGTCCGTCCACATGCTGCTCTAAAACCTGAAACATATCCAGGGGTCAGTGTACTTTTCTGCACTTAATGACCTTCACCAAGGGCCCTGACCCGACCCCGTACCACGACAGAGCCTGGTTTTTGGACATAACAGTCTGGATGGTGCTTCTTTTCCATCTCTAACCCTGATCGGGCTGAGCACAACCCCCGCTTGTACGGTGATGGTCCATCCTGGATGCCTCCGAGCCCAGAGAAGTGGGCGGAGCTTGTGGGCAGGGTAAACATAAAGCCGGCCGAGGGAGCGGAGGGAGATCACCCCGTTTCAGTTTAGGCTTTTTAGGACTGAGAATCCTCCAGATTTGGAATCGTTTAACTATGCTATGCCCCGTAGAGAAATAAATCCCTTCTGATCTTTCTTTGAGGAATATCATATTTAGGCTTATGGGTACTGCCTTTTTGTACAAAATCCTTGATCATAACCACCTGCCTGAATGTCATGAACCCTAAATCTCTCAGTCGCAGCTCGTTCAAGCACGTGTTGCAGGGCTGAAATGCAGGAATGGATGTTTATTAACAAAAGTTGATTAAAAAAATTCACCATCTCAGGTTTATGCAGGCTGCAAAAAAATAAAAGTTAAAGGAAACTTAAGAAACCCCTGTGTTTATTTTAATTTCACATTCGGGGTTGGTGCTCTTCGTGCACGGGGTTGCTTTGTGCTTATCACAGCTCTTCTCTCATTGGGCTGAACATTGACTCAGTCCGGCAACTTCAGGTAAAAAAAAAAAAAAACACCTGCCTGAACGCACAAACACACGCCCACGCACACATTCGCAAACACAAACACGCACCATGTGTTCGTTTCTGTGCCTCTGGGCACGGGTTTCCAATGCAGCCGGCCGAGCACAAACAGCAGCCCGAGGCCTGAGGAACACAACACTGGAAACAAACTGGCACGACGCCGTGTTTGTGCTGCTACGGCTCGGGCCTGGTGCCAACCGACTGAGTCATCCATCTAAACGAGACTGAGGAGAGCCTGTTGCAGCTTGCTCCAACTAATCTGCTCCACCGAGAACAGCCTGTTGCTTTCTTCACCCGACGCAGTCCTCAAAAAACCTTCTGTGGGTTCCTGTATGGTCGTGGACCTTCCTGACTTTCTTGACTACACAAAGAAGAGTCACGTTTGGTTTAAAAGTGAGAAATCATTAAGGAGCTGGATTCGCAAACCCTTTCCTGAGGTAAAAAAAAAAAGTCCTTAGATGTTAAATAAGATTTTTCTTTTCTGACCAAAGTGTCATGAGGTTAAGAAAAGCGCTCGTTCTTAGAACTGCTCTTAAGAAAAAATCGTTCTTAGTTATTCAAAAACCATCCGATCGCAGAGAGATTTCTGCAGGTTTCGGATTATTTACGTGGCCGTGTAAAAGTCATGCCCCAATCTAGAAATCGGATCAAGAAATCATATTTTATCATTATTTTATTGATCTGTTGTGATTTACTTAGTTTTGCTGTTAATACAAACTTAATTAGGTCCATTAACATCTAAGCCACTCATGCAGGTCAAGTTTTTCCCTTGCCACTGTCGCCCTAGGCTTGCTTAACTTCGGACTGGCCTTTTAAGATCATATAATGTTGCAAAGCTGCTTTGAGACCATGCACCGTTATAAAATATGAATTTTATAATCAAAATATTATACCAATATCTATTATAAAAGCGCTGTAGAAATAAATCTAACCTAACTTAACTTCTCGTGCAGTTGTTTCTGTTATCTTGAGGGATCTGGCAACCGGACACTTTGCGAAGACTTTGAAAGGATTGCGTTTTATTAAAGTCTGACGTTGATCTTCACACCTTTCTGTGAGATTACCGGCTGGTCGTAAAAAAAGCCGGAATCCGATTACGGCCCGAGTCGTGTAACCACGGAGCTTTAACATTGTCTGATTATTCGAGTGCATGTCAACCCGTTGATCGGATTACTGACAAAACCTGATTTGCAGCAGCTGTCAGATTTTTAACTGTAAACGCACACGGGGGAGAAAACAAATAAGTTGAGGATCATGATCCTCAACCGAACACCAAATCGAAATCCAGGTCCGAATTTTACCATTTCCCAGCTCCCGGACCACAAAACGGGGCCTCATCTAAAAAGAAAAAGTCCCGAAAGAATTAAAGGAAGCACGACCTAGGAACCTCACCGTGATGACGTCCCCAGCGCGTATGTTAAGGGCCGTCGGGTCGTGGAGGTTCCAGTAGTCCTTCAGCGCTCTGACCTGCATCGCTCCTGAAGCTTCTACCAACACACACATACACACACACACACACACACACACAGGGACAGAGGGTCACATTCACAGAGACTTTGAAACACCTTAAGCACTGATGGAATGCAAAGCTTCATTTTCTCCTCACTACAGCCATAATCCGTCCACACATGACTCAGACCTAGAGCTTTAGCTCATTCATCCCACAGGGATTTTAAACAGGTAAACACACACACACACACACACACACACACACACACACACAAACACACAAACACACACTGCAAGAACCACAACACGCTCTGTGGTCTAATTTAGTCCGAACGTAGCTGACAGGCGTAGACGTGTTTGGTGTGCTGTATTTATTTATTTTTTTCTACCTAGATGAAGTTTATCTGAGCCAAGATCTTTTCCCAAACACAGACTTTAAAACTAAACCCTCAAACTGCTCTAAAGCTGTTCCCAAACGAATTCATTTGTAAAAAAATAAATAAATAAAAAAAAAAAAAAGCAAACAAGCAGTCCGAAAGAAGTCCGGAATGGCGGGTCGGTGCCTCACAACTCCGGGTTTGAGTTTTTGGTATGTTCTTCGCCTAAGTGCATTTAAACTAAACGTTAAACATGCTTTTATTGACCGCTAAATGACGAGACAAAGACAAAGACGTTAAAAAAACGTGCGATTGTGACCAAGTTTCACCAGATTGAAACATATTCACTGACAAAACTGCCTGGTTACAATACAAGCGTTTCTTCTTAAGGGCTGCTCTAGAAAAAGGTTCTCAGAGGTACTTTGGAGTAGGGTACTACTTGGTCAGAGAAAACATTTGCCTCGGCGACAAACTTTTAGAGGGGGGCGTGTCATTGGACTGAGAGAAGCAGGGTGGTCGTTTCTATCCGGGACGTTTTACGGGGGCACATACGGTGAACAGGCTGACACCCCACCACCCCCCACCCCCACCCCCACCCCCACGATCCCATGGTGTCAGACACCTACACTACACACCCCTGTCTCTGGCCCAGGCCATTTCCAGGTGCTTAGCAGAAAGCACCGTTACGCTCCCTGCCATGAACTGGTACAGACTGGACGCAGGGTGACTGTCTAACAAAGCTCTGATATCGGATCAGTACCTCGATATGGGATGGGTCGGCGCGTCTCCGTTTGGCCGTGGGTTTGCTCACCTCGAAGCAGCTGCTTGATGTCTTTGCTGGCGTGGGACGTGGTGAACTGGTTCACGATGTCCAGAGCGGTTTGGCTGTAGGTGTTGCGGATGTTCACGTCAATCCCAGCCTGCGTTACAAAACAAAAGACGTCTAAACTGCTACAACGTTCGACAAGGGAGCAACCAAAAAATGCCCCCCCCCCCCCTTGCTCCTGGAGCTCCGTGAATCGTTCATCTCGAGCTCAAGGTTCCGTTTTTGCGAGTCTGGTGCCAGGTTCCATCGTAGCGTTTGATCGTTTTGGAAGCTGCTCTTGTTGAACCTTGTCAGAAACCTTTTGCTGTTCTCCTAAACGCTTGGCCATCATTTCTTAAAGTGCTACCAATCTCGCGACCCAAACCCAAAAACCCCAAGCCCTGACCCCCTCACCCCTTTTGACCGAGGACGCCATCCCATCAAAGCTGCCACCTGCCACCAATATAAATGTATAATATTCTATAATTCGTCATATTATTTATCATATGCTCTGATCTCATACACTGTCTAAATGAAATCCTGTGTTTTATTGCTCTCTGTATTGTTTCTTATATCAATAACAACTGGTAAATGATTACTTATTATAAAGAATAAATGACTATTTATTATACAGATTTAAATTCTATTTGATTCGTTGTATTTGATCATTTATAATGATCCTGAATTCTAATGATATTATTTTGATACTTCTCTAAATGTTACATGTTTCTTTCGATTCACTCCTCTCGCTGTATTTCTGTTTCACATGTAACCAGACCAAACCAGATCACACCACAGTCCATTCAGTTCTAATACGGTACGGGCGCTCTGCCCTCGGGTCGACTCGTGCCCGCTCTGTGGAGCGTTGCCCTGTTATTATCCGCCGGGTTTTTTCGGGGCAGGTTTGCCACAATGGCCTGCCGTTGCATCCACCCAGTGTTTGTGTTGTTGCTGTTGTCACCGAAACGTGATCCTCCACCGCCGACGCCGACGCCGCTTCTGTCCAGTTTGAGGTCTTGCTGCTTTTTTGTGAATGCCATGAGAACTGAATCCAGGATTTAAACGTTTTCTTCTTTAACCGTTTCTGTGCTGACCAATTGCAAGCCGTCCCGGATCAGACGATCCTCGATGCACTTAAACCAAAAGTTCCGACTTGGGTGTCAGCTGTCCACGAAAATCCTTTCTGGATCGTCCAAATAATTCAAACCTCGGACGGACAGACCTTTAGCTGCTTAGGAGTTACCCCTGGATCCTTTCGGACCTCTCGCTATTACGCACCTTGCTCTTGGAGTGATCTTTTCTACTGAAACTCTTTAGAGACGGTTTTGTGGACGAATACGATCCAATCGATCAATCACCACCCACCCACCACCCCCCACCCCCGAGGTTCACGTGCTGTGATACTGAATCACTTTCCCCAGTAAATAAATGCCAATGTTAAATAAATAAGCGGCCAGTCTTGGCAGTTCTAATGCATCTGAAAAGGCGCAGTAAGTAAAAGAAAACTCTCTTCTTACGTCTAGCAGCAGCTTCACCACTTCGGTTTTGCCGTAGAGCGCCGCTTCGTGAAGCGCCGTCCCCGCTTTGGTGATCCTGTTGATGTCGATCCCGGCTTTCAGCAGCAGCCTGAGAAAACGGTAAAGGAACGCGTTACGACTAAAACGTTAAATCGCAAATACCCGAGCCCTGAACTGAAGTTTTAGTGCAGTGCTTAAGTGAGCTCAGGACTCGTTTAGAGAATGTTTTTTGAAGGCACCGTCTTGTTTATCCTAAATGAACATTATGGGTTTTGACATGCACCTCTTTTTCAAACATCTTCTCACACACACACACACACACACACACACACACACAAACACACACATACACTCTCAGCACATGTACCCGGCAGCAGCTGTGTACGACCATATCGTGAGTCACACGATTCAGTTCTGTTCTATAAAAGCAACACTTTGAACAATGCACATTGTATTCAAGCAGCTTTCCAAAAAAAAAAAACAAAGAAGGGCGGAGCAACCAAACAAACCACCCCCCCCCCACACACACACACACACACCCCCGAGACACATAAGGAAGGGCTGTTAAGAGGAACCGGGCTCAAAGGGGGATCCCAGCGGACGCCAACGTTACAACGTTACACTAAGAGTCATTGTGTAGCAGAATGTAATGGATGCGAAACGTCATGTGAATGCAGAGGCGTTTGCAAACACCCAGCAACGTCACAGCAATCGCCTAGTAACACTGCAGAAACCATGTGAGACACCATAGCAACCACAAATTAGCCACCTAGGATTTCAACTCAACAGCAACCACTTCGGATAGCAAAGCAACCCACGCCACAGCAACTACCCTAGATACCAACACCACGGCAACCAGCTGGGACAACAGAGCAACCTCACAGCGACCACCTGGGACACCATAGTAACCATGTGAGACACCATAGCAACCACCTAGCAACATGATAGTAACACGTTAGCAACCTGATGGGATATACCTCAGCAACCACTTGGTAACCCCCTAGAATAGCAGCAACCTAGCGACACCATAGCAACTCTACATCAACCACCTGGAACGTAACAGCAACCACCTTGGATAGTGAACAGCAGCCATCCATGGATCAGAGCAACACTTGGGACACCAGTGCCGAATAAAGTATAAATGAACGACTTATAAATGAAATCATTTTAGAAGGCCTGAAGACAGGATTTGGACCCTTAAACCTTATCTCAACGTTCGGATTACGTATTATTTACTGAGTAAAGGACTAAATAAACATAAATGCGACGTGGTGGAGCTGAGCTCTGAATGCATAAGCTTGCTGATGGCGTGTTAAACTCTAACAGCTCGGCTTTCACCGAGCAGATTAAAAAACCTTCTGATCACACGAAAAAGCCCCAGCACACTGTGGTAGAACAAGCCACATCACAGCAGCGTGCAATTTATCTTTACGGCTAGGTTTAACTGATCTGTTTGGGTCGTTTCTGAAGTGGCTCGATAGCGTCGCGTGCGAACGTTTGCGTAAACGCGCCGCATTTAGGCCGCCCGAGTACACTGCACTCGTTTAGGAAATCGGAACGTGTCATTCGAGCAGGGGAGCCTGAAGCACGAGACCGCATGCCGGTACACCGTGCTGGTTAGCCTTAAATCCTTATCGAATTCCTGAGACGTCACCAAAGTAAACAAACCCTACCGAGGCACGCTTCCACATCTCGGGTCAAACGCTCGGCCTCAAAAGGTCTCCGCGAAAGCCGGCGTGCAGAGCAGCTTGCTACGACGCCAAGAATTGCAGCCATCGAAACGTTCGGGAGTTACCTGACAGAAGACGTGTAGCCAGTGTTTTGAATTCAGAGTTAGTGGTTCCTCCGGACTGTGTGCGATACCAGGCCATGACGCAGGAGAGAGGGGCCAAAGCACAAGCAGGGCTGCACACTCGCAGTTTGGCCTCTCTCGCACTCCGTATTAAAGGCGCTATTTAAACGGCGCGCAAGCCGCGGCTTGGTCAGGGGCGCTTCACGCGAGAGTATTCAATAGCTGAGGATGTTATTAAGGAAACATGGGTCAAGGTACAGATACGTCACAGAATAGTCCAATCTCACCAACAAACCTCACCTCGAAAGAGACAGGACATGTTAGGCCCAGCATTAAGAAGCGGTGCTCTGCCAACTGTACCACCCCACAACTGTTCATGTCCCACCACTGGCAAGGTGAGGTTTGGTGAGGTGTTGGCTGGATTGCACGTTGGTTCACTTTTCTAAGGGCGAGGACATCCTGGTTCCTTTCTCTGTTCCATCTATCAGAAGATCTCAGATGATGTTCATCGGTCTATCTCACCAAACAAGAGTTCTTGGTTCATCTCGTGGTTCCACCAAGCAGGAGCCCCTGTTTCATCTCTAGGTTTCCGTTAGGCAGGAGTTCTCGGTTCAACTCTTGGTTCCACCAAGCAGGAGTTCTCGGATCATGGGTCTGTTCCATCAAGCAGTATTTGGTTCATTACCTAATTCCACCAATCAGGAGCATAGCAACCACCAGCATAGCAACTAAATTCCAAACTATAGTCCAGGTTTTGTCCAAACACTTTTATTTGGGCCGTTACTAGATTCGGGGGGGGGATTTCATTGTATCTTATGGTATGTGCTTCCATATATATAAACCAGAGGGCAGTGAAACCTGAGTCCTACAGCTAGTCAACGCACCCACCCAACCGCCCTACCACACACACATACACACACACACACACACACATATACACACACACACACACACACACACACACACACACACACACACACACACACA
>JAUZST010047600.1:0-25444 GCA_034779995.1 Parotocinclus haroldoi | reverse complement strand
GATCTGTCTCTATCTCCGATCAGCCACTACACACACACACACACACACACACACACACACACACACACACACACACAGTTGAGCCAAGTGTTTAAAGGCAACAGTGTTAAAATAGCCAATCCCCTGTTGGTATTGGTCCCAAGATGAACACTGCAAGTCCAGAAACTCTTGAAGGCAATTCAAATCCTGCTTTATGGACTGATAAACAAATCGTTTTGGTGGGGAAGGCTCATTACTACCACTGCTGCTCTTATTTTTCAAATTCTCTTTTTGCCAGCCCGGAGGTTCAGACAAGAACTGGTTTGTTTTGGTTACAGAAAGATAGCAGAGCTGTGCAGAAAAGCGTCGGCACCTGGGAGGCCAGTGAGACTAGGTGGTTCAAAGAACACCGCAGTGGATTATTGAGCAAAGCATTTTTTGTGGTCAGTATGGCACACGAATCCTGGTTGGCGAATACAAGAGGAACACATGCCACCTGCCAAAAACGCAAAGGAAATTGAACGGTTTGGCCCCAAATTCACACCATGTCATTCCAGTTTGAGCAAGGACCTATTTTCAGCAGAACAACAACTGAGCTACATAAAGAAATGGTTTGGTAAGTTTGGCCTGCCCGACAACTTTGTTATGATCAAGGCGGGAGTATTGTGAACATTTTCACCTCATAAGTAAGTGATCTCGCACAAAATCAAATGGTAAGCCTGCTTAGAAGAATGGAGGTTTGCTAAAACACTTCAGATTGATGTTGTGATTGCTTTTGGGATAGGCTTTGGGTGTCCAGTGGCCATCACGCTAGCTACACATTAAGTCTAATTCGCCACTGGTAGGTCTCATCGGGTACCGTTTTCCATGTTTCATTCTGAGAGCACAAATATTGGACAGAAATACAATTTACATACAGCAAGGAAAGTGCTTTGTTTTGTTGAGACATTTGGCAGTTTGGTGTTCTTGTTGTCAATCGAGCAGTTTAATACTGCCATCTACTGGTCGAAAAACGAACCTTTCTAAACAATGTTGATCTACCTTTTTGCTAATGCCGGCGCGTTTTCAAATATATTCACGTCTTTAGTCTTCACAAGAACAGCTATGGACCTATTTGTGTGTATTTATTCGGTGTAGTGATTCCACTGTGATTCACTATCATGTTTTAAAGTCTTGCTTAAAAACAAAGATTAGCCCAATTTCCATACTAGTACAAGCTGCTAGTTTAGGGTAGTTTATGGTGGTTAGTGCTGGTCAGTACTGCTTTGGCTGGTCAGCTCAGTCTTCTTGCTGGTTATGCTGGTTATGCTGGTAAAACTAAGGTTATTTTGCTGGTTGATACGCTTGGTAAGATGGCTCACCAACATTAGGTTGTACTATTTTACTCGATTGATATTCATCAGTGGTGATGACTGGTGACATCACGGCCCTTCTAATCTCCTGCAAGTGCCACTTGTGCTCTCCATTTTGGAAATCTTTCCCAACTTTCACAAATGACACTCTCCCCATTTAATAGCTGGCCCTCCTGGCGTCCTGCCACCTCACCCTTTTACAGCCTAGCATCTGTGCTAAGGCATCGCATTTCGACTCGGCTAAAAAAAAAAACCCATCAACCTTCCAATAAATCTGGGGGTCCGATGACTATGCCAGAAAACACGGATCACTCTAATAAACATCCAAATAACTTACCTGCACAAAGCAAGGGCGTGGCGCGCCCGGATACGGACGTCATCAGATGGGCGTGGTTAGGTAACAGGTGCGCTCTGAAGGGTGAGGGGAGGAAACGTGCGCTGTTGGAGGACCTAGAGATCCTGTTATTCTTCTTGACAGATCAGTCTTATGTTGTTGTTGTGTGTGAGACCCATGGCTCCGCGGTGCATCGGAGGCTGTACGTCTTTATTCATACTCGGTATCGTTTTTGACCTAATCGGCTTGACCGTGCTGCTGGTCGGCGCGCTGGCCGACCCGCGACTGGACGGTCGCTTCTATGGTGACTTCCTCATTTACACGGGCTCCATCATAGTCTTCCTCAGCCTGATCTGGTGGGTCATGTGGTACACGGGAACAGCCCAAGTTTCCGAGAACCTGGAGAAGAATAAGCTAGATAATTTGGCTCAGCTGGCGCGCAAGATCTCCAGCAGACTTTCCAAGAAACCGGAGAAGTCCGTCAGCGCATCGTCTCCCGTCAAAGCTCATATTCCCTCCAAGATATCATGGCAGGATTCGGGCTACGACAACGGAGCTTATGAACGAAGTTCTGATCTGTCACCAAAAAATGTGAAGACAGTGGAGCTGGACAACAAGAAGAACTCCCAGATGCTGCTCAGCTCTCGTCTGGATGGCCGACCTGAGAGGCTTCTGTGATGGATTAAGCTTTTCTGGTATGCGTTGTCTTAATAATAATGCTTTACTGTTGATTTGATGATCAGGAGGGAGCCATGTTGAGCAGGCTTCCCTTCATCTTCTGCACATGGTATCAGATGCATGGGTCTAGGCAGTTTTTCACACAACACTTCTCCTTACGCAGGCCTGTTATACACCCCTGGGCCCTACACATGATCTCAGCTGCACAAGAGTGTCTCCGAAAATGTGCACCAACAGACCTATGAAGTTTTTCCGCGTTTTTTATTAATCCATATTAATCATTTTAGTTGGTTTTTACTCCATATCTCCATGCACCCATCCCAGGAAAAATTTACGGTGAAATTTCATAGCAAAACTGTAAATTGCTTGACAGTTTTACTGTGAACTTTCAAAGTTTGACCATAAACGGTTCTACTATGGATTTGTGATGGTAATTTGGTCGCGTCATGGTTCCACTTTTAAAGATTTATAGTACAAATGTAAACTTGGTTGATTATGAACTGACATTACTTCACAGTTCTACTATGGATTTTGATAGTAATTTGGTCATGGTTCCATTGGCAAATTCTGGTTTGATAATGGTTCTTCTGGCACAGTACATTTTTTCCTGGGGTTAACCATTTTATTGGTTCCTCTTACTATATACTGTTGAGGAACTTAGTGCTAGAATTACAGACTGTAGACTGTATGTGTCTCTACTCTAATAAGCAGGACCCCCACAGGACAGGTGCTATTTGGGTCCTGGTTCGAGTGGATCAGACACTTAACGTGCTTAAAACGCTTATATTAAAGTACTCTTGGGCAGAAACGTCGAAACGTTGCTAGTTGGTGACAGACGAATTCGAAACACTGCCAGTGTGATGCTTGGGGCGATAAGGTCGTCCAATATTCACGTTGCACATCCAGAGCCGGCGGAACTGTTATACATAATTTTGTCCTTATAATGTACATTTAATTATACTGTAATTGTACTGTATTTTACTTAAGATAATGTTTGACGGATAAACTGTATGTAGTTGGTAGAGAAATCTAATAAACGTTGCTCTGGGTTGCAGGTGATATTTCAGGTCCTACCAAAGGTTGACTGTGGTAGCCTAGCAGTTAAGTTACTGGACCAGGAGGTCCAGGATTCAGATCCCACCTCTGCCACAGTTGGGTCCCTGAGCAAGGCCGTTAACGCACAGTTGCTTGGGTTGTAAGACTGTATTAATTGTAAGTCGCTCTGGATAAGGGCGTCTGCTAAATGCCAGAAATGCAAAGGTTGAGTTTAATAGAGGAGTGACTCCGTTAATCAGCATGACTCAGCTTTAACGTACACGTGATCAGATTCTAATGCCTTCCCTTTTTCTGTCTCGCAGGGGTCCTGGATGTCCGAGTTTAACACTGCTTCTTCAGGGAAGACCACTCTTATTATTGCAGTTTTGCCCACATTGTTTTGTTTTGGATGTGAAGCGAATGCTTGGCAATTAAATAACGAAGAGGACTCGGAACAGCGAAACGTCACAGAACAGCAGCCTCGAGGAGCCCAAGTGTCTTATCGTTACTGGGGGGAACAAAGAGCATTTAACCTAAAGTTACTCTTGCTGCAGTGCTTCTAAGATTTACAGTCTTATCAAACAAACATGGGAGAATTTTTACCTCGGCTGGCTGGTCCTGTTCCCTGTTCGGGTTACACTGTTGACTCAAGGAAGTTATCAGGAAAACTTTTTTTTTTAAACAGTGAATGAAAACGATTTAAAAAGCTGTTTGGAATCGTGTTCTGATTATTATGCTAAATAAATCGTAAAGCTAAGCCTTTGTAGGAAAGTATTCCGTTTCCATTATTATGCATTATTCCGTGAACAGTAAAGTTTATGGTTATGCCAATAATCACGGATCTTTTGAAGGCCCACAGCTGAAGGTCTTGAGCAGGGAAACTGGGGATAAAAGCGGTTTTTGTTTTTTCATTTAAAAGTAATACATTTTAGTACAATCACGCGTGTTTTAGCAGTGATGCAGGTTGTTTAGCTCGCGTTGTAAGTGCAATTTAACGTAATTTCCGGATCAATAAAAATCTATTTACGTATATTAAAAGCTAAACTTGCTTGAAACTGGCTTTGTTTGTCACATACCATAGGACTGGATAAATCATTACAGAAGGGCTGAGAGCGAGGCAGCATTTTCATAAACATCTCTCTGGGTTTTTTTTTTTGTTTTACCTGAAATACGAACTACATCCTGGTGAACTCTGCAATGCTCAAAAAGGTTTTTCGAAGGAGACACCCAGCCGCTGACATTTGACCCACATCCTTTTCATAATCTCAGTACCTGGACAAAGTGGGTGTGTAACGTAAACTGAAAACGTCACAGAAGTGTTAGCGAGGAAAAGGTATTTCAACACATGCTACTAAAAGACCAATAAAATCGGTTTTAGACTTTGAACAAATGCCCTAGCGGCACTCCTGGTGGCTCCGGAGTGCACAAACCATATAAGGATGGAGCCACGAAGCCCAAGTTGTGAGGGACAACGGATTCAGACACGACCGGCTGGGTCTGGGGAAAGGGAGCAGAGTCGGCAGGGGGGATACTCATCACCCCACCGTCACTGGTCATGTTTTGGATGTGGGAGAAATGGACCGCAGTGAAGAACAGAGTGATTTTACCTGATAGAATCAAACCTTTAAAGGAAAAACTAGGTCAGATCAGGCTCCTAAACAACAAAACTCGTGGGTTACCTACAGACAGTTTAGTGGACAGCTGTGGGTTGCTTCCTCCGTCCATCCTCCAGCACGTCCAAGTGTGACACCTGACCCAGCCAGCTCGTACCCAGGCACCTGGACGCCCCAACGCTATTACTCCCACGCTTAAATAAGACCCGAGATGAGCGTCACGCACAATCAAACCGCCTTTGTGGAAAAGGCTAAAGGCTCAGATTCCCTACACGCCAAGCATGTTCGACAAGCCTTCATGTATCCGGTTCCAACGCTTCCAGCGGCCCTGCCAATACAGGACACGACCAGACAGAGGAAGATCATGTTCCGTCTGCTGGCACAACAAACAAGACGCACGTTTACACTCACGCACACAAGCAGCGAACCATCTAAATCAGCCTTAAAGCCGCATAGATAAAGGCCAAGGTAATCCTCAGGTAATCTTTACATCGTCTAGAAGGAATGAGGAAAAATGTGAGCGCAGTGATTTTGACCGCAACATGATCGTTGCCTGGTTTGTACATTTCTGTACTTGTGCTGTAGGTTTTTGTTTTTTTTTTAAAGGGTGCAATAATGGGGAAAAGCCCCATCCATTGGTTACTGGATCTTACCACGGGCCTGATGGAGCCGCTCTGCTCAATGGCAAAAATGTTAAAACTTACCCCGTTTCTGAAATTGTGCCGAATTGTGCTAAACACCTGTTTATTACGTGTCCAGTCGCACGCAGATGGACGCCACTGTAACCCCTGGCTGCACATTTAGAGTCTTTACTCTGGGTTTTTTTTTTTTTTAAACCTTCCTTGTGACAATATTGTTAAAATCACAAACGTTTAATCAAAGTTTTTAATAGAGGTCGTTTAATGCTTGCCTTACATTCTGTGAAACGCGACGCTGAGCAAAAAGAAGGACGACCACGCGTTACCATAGCAACCCAGTAGGTTATATATGTTGGGTTTTATGTTAAACAAAAGCATTCATTCTTATCTTTGATCTTTAAATATTTTATTAAACTTGAAACACCCGTTTTCTTCCTTCCAGGTTGCGATTCTGTTTTCTGTCAGCAGGTGTCGCAAGAGTACTTTCTCATTCAGACGTAAATTACACAGATTTATGTCCGATTCGATTTCGTAACGCCGCAAACGTCCGTTAAATAAAAATCCCGAGTCGTGTCCTAGGCAGCAACAACAGGATGCCCAGATCTCACTCTTTAGAGATGGCAACTGATCAACGCAACTGATTCAATCTTGGCAATCGTGAGTCAAAAACCTCGCTCTAGGATTCAACAGTGGCAGCTTGACGGAGGCGGAATCCGAACCCTGGACTTGCGGGACCTTGACGGTTCGACCCAACGTGTTGTGTGAAAACACAGCGGAAGAAACACAATCACTCAAAGTTAGAACAGAAACGATGGAGCTTTTAATTTATGTAAAAAATGCATTTACCCACTGAAGCAGAACAACATCTACCACTTTTTTTTTTTTTTTTTTCTCTTGTGGAATATGTACGACCCAAGTCAACTTCTATCAGCCGTCCGGACAACGTAAAATATTATTAAACGGGCATAGAGACTGTCAACTGCAACACAAAGTTAACAAACACAGCCAAGGACTTACTGAACATAAAAAAAGAAGGGGTTCAAGGGGGCAAAGGAAATAGCATTAACAAGTTAAGTGCAGTATGGTCCGAATCGAAGGCGATTCTTTTTAGTACGTTTTTACCCCTTTCTCGGTTCCTCCGAAGGAAACCAGCTCAGGTACAGTATATGCTCTCTACACATTTTCATGCAAGCTTTAATGAAATATTTTAATGAAATACAAATGAAAATATATTCCTTATCTCATAGTTTATCTGTTAAAATAGGAAAACGAAACCAAAAAAAAAAAAACAAAACGCTTTGAAACGCTCCGATTGGTTTCAACAGAAGTAACACGAATCCTCTATTAATAGTGTTTTCTTTGAGGAAGCAATTACATTCATTTCTATAAATGTACGGAGTCCGTGTTTTTAAAAAAACAAAAACAAACAAACAAAAAAAAGAGCGATAAATGCCAATGACCTCACGTTATCATTGTGATTTTTTTGAATACCTGTGAACATAAATACAGACAAATAATATCCTAGATACACATGTACAACAAATTACTGCATATCTACCAAGGACTGGATTAGGTAGGTGAACATTGAGTGAGGCTAGCTGCCATGATAAAGGAAACCCTTCCTACCTTTTTGCCAGTAATATTTGCGCTTGTGGGTTTTGTGTTTGTTTTTCTTCGTTTTCCTGTTTTTTTTTTTGTTTTTTGTTTTGTTTTTGTTCGTAGGGATGGAGAAATTCTCCGTCCGCAGGTTCGATCTCATCAGCCTGCCTTGGTGGTGGTTTGGCAAATTTGGAACGCGACCTCAAATCTGCTGTGCCTGCCTGGGACGGCGCCGATCGTTCGCTCGTCGCAGTTAGAGAGTTCATGAAAGCACGGGCTTTGGGGTTTTTGATCGGGGGCGAGGGCTGGGGGCTGGGGGAGGGGTGTTGGTTACGCGCAGGAACGCTCGGCGGATGCCTGCGCAAACGTCCAATTACAGTCTGGCTGGATCGCTGGATCCCTGCTCGGGAGCAGAGAAGACGGCGGCACGGATCTTCCCGCTAAGTTTGATCTAAAATATTTGCTCCGCAGGTACGCTATGTGAACATACGCTCGCTCGGAAAGTACTTACGTCTTTTTTGTTAAAAGGTCTCGCCGTTACTCTCTCGCAGTCCCCGTCTTTGCTTGCGTATCGAGCGCTCGCCGCCGATCCTCCGACGCTGCGTCTCACGACCCGGGTTTGGCACCTTGGACTCAACAACATAACCTGGCTTTTAGGGGGATGGGCTCGACTAATTCGGATCATGAGGTCGTACGGGACGAGACGTGGAAGCCCTAATCGGTGGTGTCCCTCTCTGCTGCGGCGGGAGCGGCCCCGGAGTCTCCTCCGTCGTCGGCCTTGAGCCGTTTGGGGTCGGGCTGCTCCGACTGATCGCCGTTCTGCCGCTTGGTCGGCAAGGACGCTGAAGCAGAGGCGTGAGTAGCCAGCATGTGAAGAGGGCTCGCTACTGGATACACAAAAGACCATGAGGTCAGAGGGAAGGATTTTTATTCATTAAAAGGCATTCAATTAAACATCAGATTTACTGGAGTTCATTACATTACAAAGGCGGCGGGGGCGGGGGGGGGGGGGGTTTGGTGTTGAAATGCAATTGCATTTCATGAACACCAGAGGGTGCAAAGATGTGTCACAGATGCATATCCTGTTCTCTCTCAAGTCGAGGCGACTCGAACAAGACAAGTACAGGTTATGTTATTCTTCAGGCATGAAAAGTTATTACTCATCAGTGAAGACATTATTATTCCATTATTTAATGAAACTACAATTAAATTGTAAACCAAAAGCTAAAACAGGTTTACATTTGAGTTTAAAAAAAAAAAAAAAAAAAAAAAAAAACTGTTTCTAGTTCTTTTACCTGGACGCGACTATGGTTTCACATCATACCATAAGAAAAAAAAAAATCAAACTGTGAGCACAGCGTTTGGCCCAAAAGTACCGGGGCGCAAACCAGCACACGGCCCAAAAGTCCTTGCTACTTGCAGCATACGGTAGTGATTGTTGCTTTCTCTGTAAGCTGTAAGCTTTCTCTGGCCCCCCGAGACTCTACAGTGGTGGACGTTCGAATTGGTACCGAGTGTTCAGACCACGCAGTAGGTGTTTAACGGTACATTCTGCTCACGATCCGATTCATGATTCAGTTTCTCTCACGGTTATCACGTGCACATTCCTCGCATTCCATTTTACGATGCACTGTTTTGGTATACAGCTGAGCAAAAAATAAGAATCGTCCCCAAAATTACAAACTGCAGTATTGTGGCTTCACCACATCGGGAAATAACCAGTAAAAAAAACTTTCAAACCAATCACTCAAAACGGTTTACGGTTCTTAATGCGTCTCATAAACCCTGGCTCACAGCTGCCGTTCTAATTTGGCTCGAAGACGTTTCAAGGTTCAGACCGGGCCTCGCGCAAGCCGGCCAACTTCTCCATCAAGCGGAGCCAATTAAAAAGCGAGAAAAAAAAACACGGCGCCTGTTCCTCACCTGCGTTCGTTGCTCCTTGGATCGCAGCCACGACGTGCGTGCCGTTCTGAGTGATGGCCTTAACAGGAAGCTGATGCTGACCCAGCGGTGCCTGCTGCACTATGGTAACCGTCTGTATGGGAGTACCTTGGGAGGTCTGTAGGACACGAGTGGCTGCACCTATAGATGCTGCAGAAATGGCAGGCACAGGCTCTACTTTCACTAAAAAAAAAAAAGAGACATTAAACAAACACTTCAAATGATCAAGATTTCAAGTATTAAAACAGAGGCATTGGCGACCGCGTGCAGTCCACGTCCGACTCCTTCAGTTCCTCAGCTCACCTTTAACCTCCTGGTGATCCCCGTTCTCCTGCGGTTCTGTCTGGGGGACGGCTTTGTCGTCGGGGACGTGCGCTTTGGCAGGAGCGAAGCCCGTGACGGCGGTGACCGAGACGGCAGGGATCTGGTGCACCACGTGGAGCGTCTGCATGATGGGTTGCTGGGAGGTAGAGGTGGTGACGGGTGCGGCCACGGCGTAGCTCACCGGTTTGAGGGTCTGGGGGAGCTGGCGCTGGACTGTTATCAGCACGGGCTGGCTGGTAACCGAAGAGCCTGAGAGAGGGCGGACAAACACAAATGGTTTATTTTACATTTACCAGACTTGGGCAATTTAACAGACTTTTTAGAGCAACTGATACACATACAATCCAACAAACTGAGGCTGAAGAGCCTTGAGCAAAAGTCCAAACTGGGTAGCTCGGCAGCACCGACACTTCCAACACCCTACCGACTGTGCCAATGCAGTCAGGAGTAAGAATTACTATTCGAAATGTGCTACTTTTGATTCATGTGTATTATTGAGGCCCCAGTGGCTCAGTGGTAAGAGCCACCTATAGTAAACGGCTGTTCCTGAGGGAGTACGTTCACATCCGGGTAAGTAGAGACGAAACTTCTTGGATTAAAGCTTGGGGGACACGCTTTATTTTTTTTTTCCATACTAAGAAAACTCTGCTGTTAACTGGGAATAAATGTTGTTACAAGCAATAAAATGTAATGTCCAGTACCTTAACCGCTAGGCTACCACAGTTTGAGGGTGACTGAGGGTGCGCCTCAGTTTTGTAGTTTTGTGCAGCTTCATGATTGGGTTTTATCCTGTTTTTAAGATAAAGCCATTTGTATGATTTTTTTGTATCACAAACCTTCTATCTTCAGGGTCATCTTACCCTAGATAAAAAAAAACCTCAATAAACGATCTTAAAAGGCTATTTGAATAAAGAAAACCTTTTTATATTTGTATATACTGTTCACATAATGAAAGATCCCCTTTTTTGTGAGCTGTGTAGTAAAAAAAAAATACATTTGATTATCAGATTAGTACTCTTACAAGCAAAGAAACTTGTGTAGTTTTGCTACTTTTGTCCTTTAGATGATTGAATGTAAACTGTGCGGCTGTTCAGTCCTTTATTTTTGTAAGTATCCTGAACTAAGAGCAAAACCCGTCAAATTAACAGACCTTTTTCCAGATGCCTGCTTTTAACCTTCGGATTATTACAGTTGTGTGCAGAGACTATCGGCCGTCTTTAGAAGCCGTTTCTGAAATCTAACCTGGCGTGTTCTGGGCAAAGCGAGCCTCCTGGATGACCGCTAGCTTAGGCTGAACTGCGGCTGCCGGAGCAGAAGCGGGGGACGGTTCTGGGTCCGTGGGAACAGGCGAGCCTTCTCGCGAAAGGCTGTCTGGAGTCTGCACGCCGCTAGAGTGGGCCGACAGCGCCCCGGTGTGGTTGGGAGAAGCAGGGGCACTCCTGACAACAAAGACGAAAGAAAAAAAAAAAAAAACATGTCAAGACGCGGATATGTCAAAGCCGTTCTGGTCCTTGGTGAGAATCTAGCAGTTTCACGTACCGGGAAGACTGAGGGCCGAGCGGGGTCCTGAAGCAAGGAACCCCGCGTGGTCGTCTTTTACGGAACGCCTGGTCGATCAGCTTGCCCTCCGTGGAAGGGTCTATCCTCCAGAACGAGCCTTTGCCCGGCTCCTCTTGGGATCTGGGTACTTTAATAAAGTAGCGGTTTAAGGACAGATTGTGGCGAATCGAATTCTGAAAGGAGAGGGAACCAAGCACAGGGAGGTCAGCTTACGCAAACAAAAAAATGTCTCAACTGATATAATAAACATCATAACAATAATAATACAAACCTGCCAGCCTTTGTCTGCAGTTCTGTAGTACGGGTAGTTTTTAGTGATGTGTGTGTAGATTCCATTCAGAGTCAACTGCTTATCTGGGGCCATTGTGATTGCTTGGACGATCAGTTGTGCATACGAGTAAGGGGGTTTTGAATCATCCTAATACACACACACACACACACACACACACACACACACACACAAACACACACAGAAAATCAAACATGGACCAAGGAACACTTTAATGTGAGAAAGCAAACCTGCTAAATTGGCATCCGAGTAAAATCCAAAAGCCATTTAAAAACAGACAAGCTCGCGTCATCACTCAAGGTTACATAGATCTATGGAACCAGGCATGGATCTACACAAACGGTGCCAATTTAGCATAATCCATTAACCTTATTCATCTTTTTAGACTTGAAAGAGGAAACCGGAGCAGCCCGAGTAAACCCACACAGACACTTCTGCCAGTCACACGTATTTTTATTTATTTTTTTTTTTTTTATTTCACACTCACCACTCACTCTATCAAAAACACCAGGTCTCATTTTACCAATCTAAAATGCCCGATCTGATCTGGTGTAGCCAACAGACCCCCTTTTATCATTTTTATGTCGTCACTTCTAAGCGTTCATACCTTTGGACTGTCTCCTCCCGAGGCTTCCTTGTCGTTTTCCGATTGTGAGTTGTCCCCTATGAGCTCGGCCGTGAGTCCACGTCCCACTCTGTAGCTGGACAGCCCGGCCCCTCGAGGACTGGATGGACACGAGTTAGCAGCACTGAGGAGAGAGGCGATTTTAGAGGCGTTAATTAGCTTGGATCCCAAATTATCCGATTAATAAATAAGGCGGCCGTTTCTTAAGTCCTAATGACTAAAGTCTAGAAATAGACAAAGTCGCATTATAAAAACATGACCATCCATCAACACTGGATTTTGCTTTGATCCAACAGAGCCCTCACTGAAGTTCGGACTGGTCCCATTGGCCCATTTTCAGAAAAGTGAAAAGTCCTAGTTTGTTATAATATCCAGCACACTACGCGCTTTCACTGCTGGTTGATGTTTGACGTCCCATATTTTATCGGCATGCAGCTGAAGGAAATCCACCTCTTACGTTAAACAAAAATAAATAAATAAATAAATAAAAGCAGGTGCAGATCCATTCTACAACCAAACAGACAAGCATTTCACATCTAGAATGTGGTAACCCTGACTCTTTAGGTCATGTATGGATTACAGACCGTCTTAACGCTGTTGTTACGACTTTTCTCTTCTCGTCTGTGAATTGCTTCGTGAAATCTCGCCAATAAAGATTTAGTAAACGACCAGTTTCCATCCATCCATTTATTATCTTCGCTTAATCCACATGGGGTCACGGGCCAGCCGGTGCCCACCCGGCAAGTCTGGGCACGAGGGCACAACCGGTTTCCTTGAACGTTATGCAGTCGAACTGCTCAGACTTGTAATGCTGTATGGATGAATCCAAGCAAACTCCTGATTTGTGTTTGTTTGGCATCGTTGGCCATCTTAGCAACACACACAAGGTTATATCGATACACAAGTTCATCTCAGGACCAGTCTCTCTGTGTGTGTGTGTGTGTGTGTGTGTGTGTGTGTCTCTGTCTCTCACGTCTTTTGAACTGTTGGAAGAAACCGGAGTACCCGGAGTAAACCCACACAGACACGGGGAGGACATGCAGACTCCACACAAAAAGGATTCGGGTCGCTCCACCGTGGAATTGAACCCAGGACCTTCTTGCTGTGAGGCAGCGGTGCCGCCCCACCGAGCCCCCCCGTGCCGCCCGATTTTCGTCTGAGGATCAGATTAGCTGCTTAAATTATTTTCGGTTCAATTCGGATTCTTCGACGACGCCATGCAAAGGCCACTTAACGCAGATCATTATTCAGATCCACGGTCACAGCCCGCGTCCAAACGGGTCATTTTGCTGCCGCTGAACTTCAGCCATGTGCTAATTTTGGCCGACATAAACGCTGTTTAGCTCTTGTGCCATTTATTCTGAGCATCACCTCAGAAAAAAAAACAAGGCTTAAAATAAAGACCGTCTTATGCTTCCTCCACGACCAAAGAACGACTCCTGCTTAAAAAGGAACAGCTGCAAAGCCAACAGTCCGAATACAGGGAGGAACTGAACCACCCTTAAAAGATCAGGATGTGATCAAGTTCAGGCTTCAAGCGCATGCAATTTAAAGATTTTAACTAGGGATGCACAGACCCCGGTACCACTAACCCCGGTCCAAAACCAGAGTTACTCCGACACATGGCTCCTGAGACCAATGTACAGCCCCGTAATGATGCGCAGGTACATGAAGAAGAAATATAGTGCTCCCAAAAATTAGGGGATATTTCAAAATAAAGCATCCAGTAATGAAACATCCCCCATTGTTTGTGAGCAGTGTCTTTTAGAACATGTTAAACGATGCACGTGATGTATATTTATTACTGAGGAATGTATTATCTTCTGAAAATAAAACGTGCCCCGAAAGACCCTAATTCTACTCGTATAAGTAAGTACCTAAATGCAAGCGACTTGTGCTTGGTACGTCCTTCGTTTCAAGTCTTGGCAAAACCGTATGCGGCAATTATTGCATTTAGTTCCTGGAAACGACTGCGTGCGGAGATTTAATCGATTAAAATTTGTGAGTATATTGTTGTTCCCAGCTGTCTCTGTGGGGTTTCGAAGGCTGACGAGATTTTATATACACATTAAACTCAACAATCGATTGGTTAAAAAAAAAAAATAAATAAAAAAATTTATGTTAGTATTCATTGATCCCAATGTGATCCAAACTGGAGACAGATGGGCTACGACAGCAGGACCCATCAGATGACACGGGACGCTGGCTCGCGACGCTGGACATCGTGTGGTCCAGTGAAGAACAAGTTCTGCCCGACACGCAGAAGTCGAGGTCGGAATCGGAGGTAAACGTTAGAAACCCAAAGCCTGACCTGCCTCGTGTCAACAGTTCAATCTGCTGATGTAATGGCTTGGGGATGTAAGTTTTCTTGGCGCGCGTCGCTCCCCTAATTCCGGCCGAGCATCATTTGAATGCAGCTGCTTATCGGAGTATTGATGCATTTCTTTACGACCTCAATTTAGCATCTGTTAATGGATGCATCCAGCTTGGGAGTGTGTACTGCCTCGAACCACAAGTCATCCTAAATGACTTTGGCGGCTTTGTGCGGCGCACGCTACGTCCTGTGACTTTTGACTCACCCAGTAGGATGCTCGACATGGCATCCGGTGGAAATGACTCGGTCCTATGGGTTTTCTGGATCCGTTTCGGTCTGCTTGTTGGGCCGTTTTGTTGTTTACCATTTAGGAGATGTGGGGCATCTGGTAAAGAGCTGGGCTACAACGGTAGAGGAAGCAAACCCCTGTGCCCCTGTGGGTGTGACACTTTTGTCCCCCTGTCCTTCTGGATACGAGCGTCTGCATCAAAGAATCTCTTTGATGTGCATCTTATAACAAGTCTTCAAGCGTCGTTTGAACCAGTCTCTCTCGAGTCTTTGAACTGGCGCCGCGTCTTTCACGACGTAACTGGTGACAGCGTGTGTCATGTCTGCCATCTGTCGCCTTTCGTGACTTTTTTTTTTACATTTTTATTTAAACCTGTCGTGGAGAGCTGACTCTACGCTTGTTCTCATCTTTATTCTCATTGCCTAGTTTACAGGTAGGTGCAGACCAAAACGCATCAGTAGGGAGAGTTTCTCAAATAAACTTGATCACAACACGCCGAAATACCGTCATACTGCTCATCACAAGATGCACGGAAAGTGGAAATGGGCACCAAGGGAACTTTCCGCTACCTTGCCAAATCCACGCGACAAAACTGAGGCTGATCGGAGGGCGCCACGCGACCCCAAAACTCTAAAGGAAACGTGCGTCCGACAAGAACACAGCCACTGGGCGCGCTTTCGCGTTATTGAACCGAAGTAACTCCGTTCGGCTCGAGAACGGGTCCCAAAAGATCAATCGCGTACGAGGTGAGACGCGGTCGCCCAGCGGCGCCTGACTAACACGGATAACGGACACGAGCGCCAGGTCGTACCTGATTGTCCCTGTCGGAGAGGGAAGAGGACTCATCAGGTGGGCGATGTTGTCTGGAATGTTGATGGTCAGCGGTGAGATCTGGGGCTGCACCGCTTTGACGGGCGATTCGGGGGTGTTCCTTCGGTCCTTCTTGCCGCTGGAGAGCGCGGTGAACGTGATCTTGATGTTTGTGCTCGGGAAGCGGAACGTGCACCTGCAAGACAGAACGGGACGTTTGGACCAGTGCTGGAAAAAAGGCCACAGAAACAGATGACCCAAACGGAGCTTCAACGACACAAAGGTTAGACGTTCCCAGTGGAATCACATGATTAGACGTTTCGGAGGGACCATGGGACCAGTCAAGGGACCATCACCTACGCACAGCTGACCCTTCGATCGACCGGCACCCCATCTGGCCAATGCATATATTTACAGTGTAACGTCCATGCAGAAATATGTCAACACTACATGAATAACTAGGCCCCTCTGTTAAATAAATCCTGGTTATTATTTTTCCCCCAAACTTGCATCCCGTTTCTTCAGATTTACGCCTTTTCGTGGCCGCCAGTGCTTTTTGTCAAACCCACAGTTAAACAAACAATAGCAAAACGACACGTTTGACCTAAAAGAATTCGATTTCGACCTTTTAGGAAGGCTTTTGATTACTGATTACTGGACACTCATTTTTTCGAAAGACCAATGATGCACCATTTGCACAGAAAACTAAATCTGACACCGACACGAGTCCGACCTCTTAAACAAACCCGTGAGTGGCTGAGCCGTGTTTAAAGCTACGTCAAAACGTGACCGGCACAGAACCGGTTACGAGTCGGACTGTGCGCTTTCAGGCAAAATATCCCTAGTCCGTTTTCACTCCTCAATTCTGTAATTGCTTCCGTATTCTGTGCTCACAGTGAAAACCGCAGGGTCCTACATAAAACCAGAACAGTCAAAGCCGACGCCTACGTAACCCACAACTTCCCAGACCGTAACGTGGACGTAAAGGGGCGCATACCTGTACTAGAGTAACCAATAGACGGACAAGTAAACGAGGCACAGGCCCAATTTCCAGGCAGTAACAGAATCCACAAGCATCCAGTTTATATATGGCGTTCCAGCATGACTGGCTTACGTAAGACATTTTATTAACACAGAAGGATATATTTGAACCGCTGCTAAAAATTCAGAGATGTAGCACCTTGGACTTGATGACATTCAGCCTGAAAAGTCGCTTTATTAACCAAGTGAAAACTAATTATATTGCTCACAAACCTTATGAAACACCCACATATTTTTGATAAAAATGCTAAAATGACGTTGCATTGTTCTGTAACACCCTCCTGGGACCGTGGTAGCATAGCCGTTAAGGCACTGGACTTTGGACCTGATGGTCCCGGGTTCAAATCCTACCTCCGCCAAGCTGCCACAGTTGGGTCCTTAAGCAAGGCCCTTAAATGCTTGAACTGTAAGACTGTACGAGTTGCTCTGGATAAGGGCGTCTGCCAAATGCCATACATGTAAACAAAAACAAAGTTGTGCAACAGCAAATCAGTGGCACTGTAGATACTACGGGCAAGACGGAAAATATTAAATTCACTGAGCTTACATGTTTGTGTTAGGATTTATCCTAAAATGGTAAATACTGAAAAGTGACGACTTGTGGCTTCTTTTTCCTATTTGCCCTCACGTTCTTTGGTCCAAATAAGCGAATAACATTACACATACATCATAGGATTTGTTTCTGTACTTTAGTAATCGGTCCGAATAAGCGGCTGCTCCCATTAACCGGATTCGACTGGATTTTGATCAGGTGATAAACGAGTTGAAAGTATCAGATTACGGACCTGTGATGGCCTAGTGGTTAAGGTACTGGACTATGGAACAGAACCAGAAGGTCCAGGGTTCAAATCCCACCTCTGCTACGGTCCCTGAGCAAGGCCTTTAACTGTACAATGAATAAGAGTGTCTGGTAAATGAATATTAGGTTCAAATAATTTATTCAACATTAATCATTTGTCAACCCACTGGCAAGACGTAACCCAAAGCTATTCAGGAGAACAAAAAAAAGCCCATAAACAAACAGCCCTTAAAACCAAAAACACACCATGGGTGAGAAACCATTTTTTTGTAACCATGACCCAATTGTGGGTCACACAACACTTGCGCAACTGTTTCAACCGAACGGTAATAGTGCATCAGCTGCTTCGGAGAGTCCCATGTTCACTGACTGGTCAGGTAGGTAAACAAAAACCCTCACCGCCAACAAGAAGTTGTGCATCATTTTGGCTGCTTACAGGAAAATGCTCTACAGGCATTAGTCATCAGAAGAAGTGTTGTGAGGTAATTAAACATTTCAGCTACAACCAAAAAGCATGTTGGTACAAAAAAATAGAAGAGTAGCTCAAGAAAAAAACAAACTGCCAACTGTTAAGCTTGAGAGTTTGGGTTTTTTTTTATATTATCCCATGGGTTAATGCCCTGGACCAACACCAAAAAACAAAACATTAAACAATCACAAGAACTGATTTGGGGAGGATTTTGGATTTGGTAAACATATTCAGATGAAGGTCGTGTTAATGAATGAGCAACTTTTGCAATTTTTTCTTTTCGCAAATGACAATTTTTGTTTCGTATTAAGCCTCCAGAGCTAAAAGTTTCCCACAATGCAGCTTATGACGATAAAGAAGTAACTCTGGGTTAGCCGTTTAAGTCCAAAACTTTGTTCGACGTGCACGTAAAGGACGAGCAGGACGTTTTGACGAGAGATATTTACGAATCTGGCACAAACTGTTCAAATCAAATCACGGTTACTGCATCCTCGCTAAGCACCTACTGTAGATTTGGTGTTTAAAAAAAAAAAAAAAAAAGATCACAACGATGGACTACAATAAAATATTACAAAACAACGGTCCCGGTGCCTATTTGGAACGAAAAGGCCATAGTGTGCCCTAAACGGGACATTGACCGGTCCGTCGCGATTTCAGCAGGAGCAGCTGTTGCAGAGCAGGGGGATGAGCTCCTGATCGGCCACACCTCCCTCAGGCGCAGTCAATCTTGTATGCATGTGACATCTGTGGAGGTCAAAAGGGTCCCTGCGGTCAGCTAGCCGGGCGATTATTGTGAACACCCTTTCAATATCGGATCGAACCAAAAGTATTTATATAATAAGAAGTTAAAGTGTGGGACTATTTATCAGACAACTGAGGGTCTGTTGGGCCCTTGAGCAAGGCTGCTAGACCTCAGTTTCTGAGATCCTAACTGAAGATAAAGGCGACTCCTAAATGCTGTTAAACGTAAAACTGTCCGAGGATGGGTCCCTTTTTGAGTCTTGGTCCTCCTTGCCACATTTGGGAGTTTTTTCCTTTCCACGGTTGCCCTTGGCTTGAACAATTGGCCCTTTTCGGTATAATAGAATGCTATTAAGCTACTTTGAGACAATTTGCCAGTGTAAAAAAAGCGCTATATAAACAAATTTGACTTGACCTAAAATAAAGAAACTGAAGTGCTTTTTGTTTTTGGACAGAGCTGAACCCCTCGGTGCTAAAGGGATACTGTAGCGAGAAAGGTTTAGGATTTATTTTAAAATAACTCAGTAGGTGTGTTATTCTTTTGAATCAGTATGGCAATTATTTGGTGACTACAGTTTTAACAGCACGGCACTAAAAGGTGGTAAGGAAAAGTCAATCAGATCTCGTGGATAGACAAAAACACACACCCACAAGCACAAAAAACACTCGATGTGTGTAACACAACCTACTATTGTTCACGTAAAAAGCGAAGTGTTTAAACGGTGCTACAGATCAAGGTTAGAAAGGGTTAAAAGACAGGATGTTGCACGTTCCGTATCAAATTCAGCCATGTTATGCTTTAAAACGCATTGCGCGTTAGTGGAGAAACCCTTAAACTCTCGACACGTGAACTATTTTCTGTATTTAAGGGAGGAAACGAGAAAGCTAAAAGCGTGTTGTCAGACGGAGCCTGTTTGTTAGCCGACATGCTAAAGCTGTGCGGCTGCGGAAACATGAGACGTATGATGGTCCAAACTAACACGTGCTGCTGCCTCGCAAAACAAAACAAAAAACCGGCGGCGCGGCGCAGCGAAACGCGTTCAGAACCCCACATTTTCAATCATATACAACAATAAAAAACGGTTCGTCTTACACTCGGGGCAGCTGCAGAGGAGGAGCCCCGCGTCTCTGGAACACCCCGTCCACAAACACCCCGTTTTTGCCGAGGCACCGCAGGTAGAAATCTCCGCCGCCGGCCTCACCGGCCGTGAAGATCTCGAGGTGCCGCCGAGAAATGAAGCTCGAGTGGCCCATGCTGACATCCACTGAGCCCTGCGACGAGTTTCGGCCGATCGTCACCGAGCGTTTCTTCATCAGGTACTCGAATTCTCGGCCCTCCAGCCGGGCCACCGCCGACCCCGCCGTCCCGCTCCCCGCCATCTTTCTTCTCTCTCTAACGTTTTAATGTGGCACAGATCGCGGAGGGAGGTGGAATCCCTTTACGGAGGGGGACCAGGTTGTGCAATTTAGCTTGGGGGATCGAATTGGAGGATAGAAATGAAAGCGTGCCAGTGCTGGGACAGCGGCTCCAACCCACCGCCGCAACAGAGAGAAAGAGGACGCGATCAAACCCGACCAAACAAACGGGCAGGGCGGGACCAAGCCTGACTGACACCTCTGACGCCCAATCATGGCTCAGATTACGTAGCCGAAGCCGCCTTTGATCGGCTAAAAGCCTGAAGCTGGCCGTGCGTAATGCGCTGGGTTTGGTTGCACCGCCGGACCCTGACACGCATGTTAATGCTGTGCTTTATAAGGGACGGATTTGCAAGGTCTGCTCTTACTGTCACAACAAACGCACGCATTTCGTCAGCTTTATAACACGTATACGTCCAGTCTCCACGTGGAAGGGTGAGATACGCGCCACACGTTCCTCCCTCCTAAAAAGACCACCTCAAGCACAATCAGCAAGGTTCCTGGCGTTCCTCCTGATTTTTGTGCACACCTACAATGCGTTATGACCGAGTGAACAGATCTGAAGGACTCGGGTATCATGACCATGCTCAGCACTGGCTGTTATGCTTTAAACTAACAAAACGTGCACCAACAATAAGCTTATAGCAAATGTTCGGCGTTTTGATGACCCTAAAATACTTTCTATTGACAATAAAGGTATCCAATCTATGCACATGCCAATTTTACATTTATGTTATTTGCCAGACGCCCTTATCCAGAGCAACTTACAACTGATACAGTCGTACAATCCAAGCTATCGTGGGTTAAGGGCCTCGCTTCAGAATCCAACTATGGCAGCCCGGTGGGATTTGAACCCTGGACCATCAGGTCCAAAGTCCAGTACCTTAACTACTGCATTTCCCCCAAGGTTAAGTCATTTCATTTGGAAAACAAGCATGTATCATGGTTTCTATGAACTCTGCTGAGGGATGTTCAATGAAATGATCCCTTGTGCTGATGCCTTTTAAGCATTACTGCACATATCGTATCATCTAAAAGCTATATTATAGCAGAAATGGGGATTCAATTGGCATTCAACTCCAAAATGTTAGACTCGAAAGCCAGAGGCTCAATTTCTGACTGGGACATGAATGCAAGGACTTCAGGTGCGACTCGGATTTACATGTCGGAGACCCAAGAGTGCTATAGACTTGAGACTGGGTTTGGACTGGCTTGCTAGCTCAACCCTCAAAAACACTCAAGACTCGACTCAGATTTTCACTTGAGCCTCAAGTCTTAAGTCAGGCTTGGATGGGCCTGACCGGAGACCCAAACTGGACTTGCATGAAGCAAACAAAATTGTTTCTCTCATCAGTACTGGCACATTCCTACATTTTCTTATTCACTTAATCATGCACAGGGTTGCAGGAAAAGCAAGACAAGAACGATCCTAGACATCAATCCACCTTAGAGCGCACACACACACTCAAACCACTTAGAATAAAATAACCTAATTCATGTCTTTAGACTGTGGGAGAGAACTGAAGCACCCAGAGTAAACCCATGTGAACATGCAAACGCCACACAGAAAGGACCCAGACCCAGACCACCGCACCTGAGATCGAACCTAGGAACATCTCACTCAATATTGTAGATGAAACTCCTGGATCTAATCAAAGAAAAAAGAATAACACTGGATCTGGACCAAAGAACAGATTATCCAACGTTAAAACTTCGGAGTTGTCTTATTGACGTTTACTGCTCACAACAAGTATTTCATAAAAAGATTTCATTTTGAATTACCCAGGACTTTTCGTGAGCAGAACCAGCGGGGTACTTCTGCAGGTTTACGTATGAATGTAAGTTGCACGTGTGCAAGGTGGCATGAGCAACGACGAGCGATTAGAACAAAGAACTCGTTTCCACGCGGCTTTCACAATCATGTTTAATTTGTTACATGATTCATTGTGCTGTATTCCCTGCAGAGCTCGGTCGAAGCGTATACGGCGTTTAATGCTGCGTCGGGACATGGAAAAGCAAGTAAGGTTTCAATCAACATGGAAAAAAAAAGTCATGACAAAATGACTGTAGTGGCCTAGGTTAGAGTTCCAGCTGTGATGTCCCAAATAGTGGAGGCCGGACCCCCCAGGTCATCAGAAGGTGCTTTAACAGCACCCGTTACCCAGCGCTGTGACGGACTGGGACCACGTTTAGTGTACATGCTCTTCTGAGTCGCGTGAATACAAGGCAAGCTCGAGTCCCGTCCAGACCAGAATATCATCAACGTACGTACATACACACCCACACACACGGGCACTTTGGTACTGGTACCAGTTTAAAGTGGGTACAAATTGTTTTCGGTTCAGAAATCAAACGTTGACCCCCATAACTGCTAAACCTTTTATGCTTATAATAATAATAGCTCCGTTATTTAGCTACTTAATTTATTCACATGCATCATTATTCCCTCGTTTTGCGACCATGAAGAAATCTGAACGTTACGCCTACTTTACCTGACCGCTTTTTTCCCGTTCTGAGTTGATGCCTCGATTCCTAACAATAAAAAAAAAAAAATCCCATCCACACACTGAGCACACAACGGCTATGCGCGTTTATGATCCAATAAGCGAATACTATGCTTCAATCAAAGGACCGACTGTGAGAAAACATTGCTCCTACATATGTAACAAAATAAAACGGGGGGGGAAAAAAAAAAAAAAAAAAAAAAAAAGTACATATCTGCACATCGTTTTTCCTAGCCATAACAGAGTTACATGTTCAGCCTGGCTTTCTGTGTTTGCACAATTAAAAAATACGAACACTATTAATACATCGTACATACACAGTGTCTGATGAATAAGCATATCCACTCGTCACTCCTTTTCCACACGACGGAGGCACTCGCTAGGTTAGTTGGTCGGTTAATGCCGTCTTTCCTTATAATTCTCGTGGAAGACCTGTTAAAACGCACTTGCAGCCGTTGGAAAAGACAAAGGGATCCCTCTTCGGACACTTTCTCCGTCCATCTCTTCTTGCTCGGAGTTTATGAACTTCATTAAAAACATTCAACGTTCCCTTTTTTTTTCTAAACCAGGGAGTCCCGCGAAGTGACACTGGGTCAGGAATGCCGCACACATTAGGTCAGCTGACATTCGGCAAACACGAAGATGTCAGGAAAGGGTTGGTGGGTGGGTAGGGTGGGGGTGGGTTTCAATCCGAGGAGCATCAGATCTTCTCGTCAGTCATTTCCAGGAACTGGGCGTACACGTCTCTCGCGCACTCTCCTTTTTGGTTGAACAGGAACTTGTAGTAGCTGCCATCAGCACAAATGGCTGCAGAAAGGAAGGACGGAAAGAAGGAAGGAAGAAAGAAAGTAAGGGTGACGGTCAGGATGTGACAGGTTCAGAAAGGTTATGCGAATTCATATCCAATCGATGCCATGTATTCAAAAATGTCAAAAAAAAAAAAAATCTGGAATGGGTTCGAGCCACGATTCAGTCGTGAGTTCATTAATTAATAACATAAATTAACATTAATAACAAGTACACAACTCTACTGCACCTATGACTGCGTTTTGCTCTGTTCCAAAGGCACAGACACAGGGCGAACCAGACGGCACCTGGAACTTTGAGAAACTCCACTTGGAGCTGAAATACTTGGGGAGGAAACTGGCCGAGGCCAAGCTGTGAATAAGTAACACAGATACAAACGGGACATGAGTTTCACGACAGGATGTTTCAGAACGGTTAGTTTCACGGCTTAGGTGACGGACAGACAAATTAACGCTTTATTCACACATTCATTCCCTTCACAATATTCAGCTACAGTGGTGCCTCGGTTCCTGACCTCCTCGAAACTCGTCGAATTGGGTTCTCAATCCATTTTGACGTCCAAAAATAATTGAGCTGGACGTTTCAGCTGAAAGTCGATTCATGATTCACATGAATTTTTTTTTTTTTTACATCTGCACTACTGTGTTCTTAGGTCAAATCAATCCCCATGGACCCAAAAAAGGTTGATGATTACAGCCAACTGAAAGGAAACCACCAACTGAATCCTCCGGATCACTTTCAGGCTGCCCTTAGCTCAGCATAGCCGCTAACACCCCTGCTCCGAGTTCACCAATAGATTAAGTATTTTGTTTTTCACTTACCAGGCTGTAATTTTTAAAACTTTATTTAAAAAAAAGCTATGTGTTCATGATATTGGCCGACTGTAGGTTAATGCAATAATGTTTTAATCTCTACGATTGGCTCCAATATGAGACGGACTAGATTTTAACTCCTTGGTTCATGATACATTCATTTATGATGGTTTTGTCGGAACGCAGCCCCAGCGTAAATCTTATACAGTGTGATTTTACTGGGGGGTTTGGAACAGATTCATTCCATTTACAACATTAATTGTGGAAATAAAATTGCTCTGTACTCGTTTTCAGTACCCAAGAAGCCTTCTGGAACAAATGCACAACGAGAACCGAGATACCACTGTAATGAGGAAAAGAAAACAGTTGTAAAAATCAAATAAAGGTTGAAATTCTAATAACAGGTTGATGACAATCTTCAGAAATAAATTCTTGCTTTAGTCATAGCCACCAAGTCATGTTTTTTTTTTTGTTTTTTTTGGTGGAACTTTTTGCAGGAGCCGTTTGGAAACTCACTGAGAGAAGAAAAAAAAATTCAACTTTTTACAACACCAAAGCAGTATGTTTCAGTTTAGCCAGATAACTTGAGCCCAAACAAGAGAACAGCCCAAAAGGAATGTCCCTCATGGATTTTCCTATTGGACAATCTTGACTTTGGGCTTAAGCTGACCTGGGTAACCTGAGAAATCCTGCTTTGTGAAATATCTGGTGGACTCCTCAAAGAACCACTACAACTTCCGTCTGCCTGATACATCGAGATTAACGTGACATAACTGGTGTGAGTGATGCAGCTAAATATAAAAACCGATTATATTACAGGTTTCTGCCCTGAATGACCAGATTCCGGACCAAATCTCATACACATAAGAAAAATGAAAGCATGTAAACACAGCGTCAATTCCACCGAAGCATTAGTTGTTCAGAACTGAACTCAAACCTTGACTGCTTGTTTCGTTTGGGATCTTCAGCGGCGAATATGTGGACTGTACCATGGTCACTCGACACGCAGATTAGAGATGCATCCTGGTTGAAGTTAATACTGCAGGAGAACAAACTTGGCTTTAAATACAGAACTCGTCCCGGTGTATACCAACGGCACAGTTTCTGCTTCTGGGGTCCTAACATGCAAAGCTCACCAGTAGATGTTAGCAGTTTGGGATCCTCGTCTTAACTCCTGGATCAGCTGCCCTGCTGAAGTGTCGAATATTCTGATCAGAGTCCCCTGAACAAATCCAAATAGAATCACCCAGGCCGGTCAAAATCACTGCGCTAGTCTTAAATACTACTGAACGCCCCGATCTGATTCATTTATAAATGCAACTTCAAAAAGGCACACTAAAATTTCACCCACCCACCCACTCACCCACCCACCCACCCACTCACCCACCCACTCACTCACCCACCCACCCACCCACTCACTCACCCACTCACCCACCCACTCACCCACCCACCCACTCACCCACCCACCCACTCAC
>JAUZST010047590.1:0-25447 GCA_034779995.1 Parotocinclus haroldoi | reverse complement strand
ATTTAAGTGCTACCATAATAAATTATATTTTATATGTGATATATATATATATATATAAAATTTATTGTTTATTTGATGTTTACAAAATGTTTAATGTTTATTGTTGCACCATGGGTCTGAGAGTAACGTAATTTTAAGCCTGTATATGTCCTAAACATATTGCAGATTTAACAATAAAGTTGATTTCACAGAAGACTCAGCGTGGACACTGCTTTTGTACCATATCATGTTTATAATGACCTGTTGACATTACATCTTTGTTAAACAGTATACTCATAGTAAGACACAACTTTAAATGTTTCACCAAAACCATTACTACATCACTAATAAAGAGCAAATTTTCCTGCCACTGATGGTTATTTTGTTAGGCAATATAAGGTATAGTGTAGAAATTCTAAATCAGTTTACAACTTAGTTTCAACCACAAAGTCAACTCAATAGGCTAGCTATTCTGCCATGTTTAGCAATTGCAAGCATTTCATTACCTATTGAATGTATTCCCTTTATTGTGCATCAAGGTTGCTGGTGCTGATAAAGGTATTTCACTGCTACTGATTGTTCTGCTTGTTCTGATTACTTTTATTAGATTTATGATCTGTTTTTGCCCTTCAGTTGGGAAGCTTGGCTTTTTATGAACATTTTTATTTGCCTGAATCAGTATTCAAAGATAAGGGGTACTATTGAGCAGCTTTTCATGGCTGTTGTATGTTTAAGAACAAGGCTATTTAAGAGGTCAGCTGATAGTCACAATTGGGTCTGCCTGCTTCTGGCCAACTGACACCACAGACCACAAGGTGTAATCCTAAAAATTACGACTTCTTACCCTGTCTAAACAACTACTTTCTAACAGACTGGATTTGAGTACCTGTTCCAACCTCAGTGATTCATCACAGGTCATAAACTGTGAATCTAAAAAAACAGCAGCAAGAAACCCATTGGTAACATATTACACTTAATTGTACTTGTGTACATTCTACTAAAAAACTACTGTACTAGCGTTAATGTGGTTCCTGCAGCTCTAATAACCAATAACAATGGCACATAATCGATATAATCAATTTTGTTTTATGATTTAGATTATCCTATATTTTTTCTATTGCTAAGCTAAATTTTAATAGTAATTTGTTATTTATTTTAAAAGAGTTTTGCTATAATTTAATATACATTTAGTATTTATTTAATTAACATCTAGGTCGCCCATGGAGGTCGGGTCCCCTGTTGAGTCTTGGTTCCTCCCAAGGTTTCTTCCTATTACTTTAGGGAGTTTTTCCTTTCCACTGTCGCCCTAGGCTTGCTCAACTTGAGATTGGCCTTTAAGGTCTTGTATTACTGTAAAGCTGCTTTGAGACAATTCTACATTGTAAAAGGCGCTATATAAATAGAATTGAATTGAATTGAACTGAATATACCTCTTATATAAGTCACAGAAATAAATTTTAACATTCCCGGGGCATGAGTCCCTCCAGTGTCTGATAAATACAAACATTATAAAAAAAAACTACTAGAAACAATTCTTTTTGGCAGAAGAATACATTATACTGAACATTAAACGTGATAGAAAAGCTTTATAAGGTTTACAATTTTAAGCGTGCCGTGCACGACTCCACACACAGTGCTGAAACCTGCATGTATGCCCTCTATATATTTGATGCTTTCAAAATGCTGAGTTATTTGAGTATTTCTATGATCTTCCGTATCATACTGTATAATCGCCTGTAAAGGTGTACCTGCTTCTCAATAGGACCTTCAAATTTTCTTAAGTGTGGTGAGTACAAAGATACAAAAATCGAGAGGTGCACAATCATATTTCTCAACAGGCAGAGCAACTGCGATTATGTCATTTTCGACACATGCACCCTCGTGCCAGTTGAAATGCATCGTGTATAAACCTAGGATTCTAATTGACTCTTCATTTGGTGCCTGATATAACTGCCTAAAGAAAAAAAACAAGTGATGAAATATATAATTAAATAGATTTGTATAGCTAAAAGCTAAATGTAACAAACTTGTTTACAATATGTTGTAAAATGCATTTTTTCTTTTGAAAAGGTAGCAGAAAAAAGTGGTATTACATTACAGAAATAATCAGAAAAAAGTACAGATACCTAAAATACCTCATGTAAAGTACAGTAATGAAAGTAAATTGTTACCGACCTGATAATGTTTATGCAAAGAGCTTATTTCCTTCCCAAATAAGCAGAGCAACTTGTTACCATCCAATAGCTACAGGCCTCCATTCACACAGTAATAAAACTACTTGCAATGCACATAAAAGGCAGATGATTCCAGTATTGTCCTAATAAGGCCTCAGACAACTGTTGATGTGTTGAGCATACCATCATGAAATTCCTCCCACAGCAGGTAAAGAATCTTTTATTAGCTCACACCTGTTTTGTGAAATGCTGGACATGAACAGATGTGCTGTTCCTGTTCTCAGTGTTTAAGTGATTGTTTGGATCAGGCCCCTCCAGGCCACTCTGATTTTACTCCATCAAGAGATGCATTCCTCTTAAAATAAAGCCCATCTCACGGTTCACACTTCTGGCCGAACTTGTGGCCTGCAATAAATCCTTTTACAACCGACTCCATAAACCTCTTTCTGTGCCTAAATATTTATGGATGCCTGCGCTTCCCTTGAGGGTCTGGTTTGTGTCTGGTTCGGCCCAAAGTCAATTCATCTGGAGACGCTGCATGCCTCTTATCAGACTCTTGGAGTGAGGAACTGGGCTGAGAGCTTTGGTGGTCTACCCTGCGCAAGCTCCACCTTCACCACCAGTGGCTCTGTTAGAAAGAATGAGGGAACACACACAAGGAGGATAAGAGATAAATACTAGAGTGATGGAAGGGGCTGAGCCAGGTCCTGCAGCTGTGCTCCTCCTGTGGCTGTTGTCACTACCCGGCCCTCCTGATCTCCCCGCTTCACTCGACTGACCTTGCAAACACACATATATAGCTGAGTGAACTCTGCTGGCCAAACAAACAAACAGGCTGCTCCCCATGAAGGGGCCAACATAAGCAAGGTAGCCCGGGGAACCATGACTTTAGCATCACGTTTTGAGGAGAGCCAAACTGAAACGCTGGGTGATTTTATGCTTGGATTTTGCTTGGTGCGACTGGAAGAGACTTTCCACAGGCAGGTCTTGACTAAGATGTACAGTCATTTGAATACATGTTGGTGAGGTTTGATCTACTGCCATAGTCGATAACTTACATAACAATTACAATAAACTACACACTTCTCAAGTGCAGCACATTTTGTATAAAAATGCATAAACAGACTTGTTGGGGTGGAACGGTGGCCTGGTGGGTAGCACTGCCGTCTCACAGCAAGAAGGTGCTGGGTTCAGTCTCAGGGTGGAGCGGCCTGGTCCTCTCCATATCTGCGTAGGTTTACTCCAGGTACTCCGGTTTCCTCCCACAGCCTAAAGACGTGTATTAGGTTAATCAATAACTCTAAAGTGACATTATGTATAGTATAGTATAGTATAATATAGTTTTGAGCTAGCCTTGTGTGTATGTTTCACCTTCTGTGTTTCGCTGAATTTATCACTAATGCAGATCATGGATAAATAATCCAATCTTACAAAATTACCAGTTGAATCATGTCTCTGTGGGATGGAAGGGACATATCTGGTTAAATACATGGTGAGGAGTTCCTCTCTACAATAAACTGGTATGTGTGCAGTGTGTGTGTGAAAACATGCTGCTGACTCCTCCAGTCTTTTCCCAAAGCTGCGATTACTGCCATTTACCCCCTTTAATATGTGTAATTCTCCTTTTCTCTGACTGGTGAGTAAGAGGCCTCGAGGGAGAGGCAATCTGTGGCAGCCTGCCAAAAACCCTCCTCTAGAAACAGTTCCTAGTCATTTAACTCCCTTCCATAGTCACAAACAGCATGACAGCTGGCAACTATCTCAATATGTTATTATCATTGTGCTTATTTATTTATTTATTGTTTTTTTGCCAGGCAACTGATAAGTTGATGACACCACACAACCATAGCTATGAGATTCAGGCATCCTGTCAGCGTGACATTTGCTAAAGGTTAAGGTCCTGACAGAGACAAAATGGCTGTAGATCTGCACAGATAGGTACCCAAAGGTCACAATCGCCATAACATACTGAATAGTTCGACAGGTTAGATTGCAAAACAACAGACCACTGGGGAAGATATCATAAAATGTACACAAAGACAGTATAAACCAAACAGACGTTGATGATTAATCTGGATTATATGAATGCATTTATGAGTAGTCCTAACTGTCATTTCCAGAAAATATTGGACCAAGCCAATGGGTGATTTCTTCCCATGACACACATTTCAAAAATCCTTGGACGCAAGTGGCTCAGAAATGGATTCCGTGGAATCACACTAGTCAGACTGAGAACTCGTCTGATGATAGACTTACATCTGCAAATGTATTAAAGCATAACCTTAAAGCATAACTCAAAACAGCTTGATGTTAGTACTGCTACATGTATATACAGACATTTTATTTAACATATTTAACATTTCGGGAAAATAAAATTACTAATTAATTAATTAATTTTACTAGTCAGGGTTGCCGGGGCTCTGGAACCTATTTGTGGAATACTGGGTTAAGTATGGCTTAGTAGTCAGTCTAGTGTCTACAAAATTAATCTAAATTAATCTACTCCGGACCAAATCAGAAGACATTTCAAGGGCCCAAACACTAGTCCCTGCAGTTTGTGGCCAACATGTCAGACCACTCCATTACTTTAGTGACAATATAGCCTCGTGGTGTTCAAATATTAGGGTTTCCAATATGTTTTGTGTGTGTGTGTGCGCACGTGTGTGTGTTCTTAGAAATGATGACCTGTTTGACTTGTTTGGAAACCAAGTGCTGTGAAACAAAGATTCGTTTTTGGTTACATTCAAAAGATGTATGAAAGTGAAAACAGAGACGTGTTTCCTGAAAAAAAGACGTTACCAGTTTTTAATTACAGAGGTGAGTCTGTCATATGGCAGACAGTGACACAGAATATATTATATATTGTGCATAGAGAGGGGAAAGGGATTCACCGTAATGTAGTACAAACAAATCCTCAAAGACAGTGTCTCACCGTTACTGAAGACATTGAGTTTGAAAGGTTTTGGATATTACAACATGCCAATAGTCCAAAGCCTACCTTAAATTCAACATTACTACTAATGTACAACTAATATAAGCGTAGCTTCTTGAAATGATCTTGAATATGACTGAGAATATTTGAAAGATCTCAAACATGCTGTGCATGCAATGTGTTATGCAAAACTGACTACAGAAAGAACACAAACATTGTTACCTACCACTATAAACTTTGGCGTGGCTATGATTTTTGCCAGAGAGGGTGTTACCAAATGTTGCCTCATAAGACTCTCAATCTGATATGCCAAAATAGGTTTTGAATTTTCTCAGCATATCAGACTTAGCTAATAAGCCTTATTTACCATAAATGCCATATTCAAGTTTGTTTCTTGCAGATTGAGTTAATGTTTTGACTGAAAAGCAAAATCAGCAAAATGTGTAATTGCTGGCCAAACATTTGCATACAATGATCAAATGTGACATAACTACATCAGAGGTTCAACAGAACGTCCACCAGTAGAGTGCAGCAATATAATGACAGAGCTGTTAGGAATGTTGACCTGGCTGCCATCAGTAATGTTTCACTGGAGTTCCTTTAATAAGGGAGCGAAACAATTTCCACCAAAGCAGTTAAGAGGTGATGACAGCTTAGATGAATGCTTGCTGTAAAACAGCCAGAAAAACAACTGCTCCTGCATGCATCATAAAAAAAGGCAAAGAAAACAAAGAGAGCCTGGCAGGAGAGAGGAACTGCCAGGTCCACAAACCAGTGCCTATTTGGGTCTGTGAACATCTGCCAGGACAAATAATTTACACTACACAAACTCCTCACCACTGCCCTTCCACCCACCCCTCTTCTTTTTTGCTAACAGACTGCTGGAGCCCCCGATGTGCCAAAGACTGCCTGACAAAATATAACATAGCCATAATTAAGTAGATCAAAGACGGGATTTTGGTCTTTCTATGTCTAAAGCCTTTGCATTACCTTGTATATGTCATATATTCCTCCATGCTTTGTTTACCGTTTGTCCCCATTTGCTGCCACAACAAGATGTCTTTCCACAACAAAAGTTACATTACTGAAACATATCTGTGAGGGAAGAACCTCATGTTGTTTTAATCCTTGGCTCACATATAAATTAGTCTCAAAGGTGTGTTATGGAGCGAAGGTTGGGGTACTCTGCAAGCCACCCAAGCTTCCCATCAAAGCTGAGCAACCATTTCTTTGTACATTTTGCCTGTAGAGGGGAGAATCCGACAGTTTATTAACTGAGTGGTTAAGAAGGCGGGAACCACTAGAAGTGCCATACTGGGAGTCACTTTTTTTTTTTATTAAACACATTCTTCTGCCATTGTTTTTCCATTGAGATTCCATGCCTGTGCGCTTCATATTATGAACACTGGTAGCAGGCGGTATGTCTGTGAGTTCCAAATCTCCTCCGGCATTAACATCAGCACAAAAATTGTGTGCCAGGAGCTTTATGGCATGGGTTTCAATGGCCGAGCATCTGCATGCAAGCCCTACAGCACCAAGCACAATGCCAAACATCAGATAGGGTGGTGTAAAGCATGCCAACACTAGACTCGGGGGGAAAATGTTCTGTACAGATGAATCATGCTTCTGGCAGTCTGATGAATGAGTCTGGGTTTGGTGAATGCCAGGATAATGTTACCTGCCTTACCTGCATTGTGCCAGCTGTAGGAGTTACGAGTTGGTTGGTCTTAGTTCCAGTATATAGACATCTTAATACTTCAGCATACCCTAACGTCTTGGAGAATAGTATGCTTCCAACTTTGTGGAATCAGTTTGGGGAAGGGACCTTCTGTTCCAGCACGCCTGCGAGCCAGACCCTCTCATCCAACATCAGTGTCTGACCTCATAAACACTCTTCTGGATGAAAGTGCAAAAATTCTTACAGACAGTCCAAAATCTTGTAAAAAGCCTTTCCAGATAAGTGGCAATTGTTATAGCTGGAAAATGAGAACATACTTCATATTACTGTCTATGGAATTAGAATGGAATGCCATAATATGTTATGTAGGCATAATGATGTGTAGGTGTCCCAATACTTTTGTTTATATTGTGCATTTATTCATATTTTAAAGAATATTTAGGGTGTTGTTATTAACAGCATTTGGAAACCAAAAACACTTTGCGTTGGACCTACATTTAAAAGGGACGCGTCTAAAAAAAAAAACCTACACTGTTACATACAAAGATCTCAAAGCTAATAGCTACATGTTTAAACAGATACAATGCATATTTACATCTTGTGCATGTTGGAACAGATACAACTCGTAAAGAGATATACTGTATACAAACACTGCAAATAGCCGAAATTTTCTGAGAAACTCACAGCCTTGACAGACCTGTTGTTTCTTGCTCTCTGGGTGTTAGCATATCTGCACTGGGTCATGTACCTAGTGCAGAACTAATGGATTTGGAATAACAGAATGTTCATGGTGCCCTAACACTGCACGCTCCACTAGGAGGTATAAAAGCATGGCCTCGCTAGCTGCAGTTGTCCCTGATTCCAGGCAGGCATGCGGTTTTGATCTCTAATGAGTAAACATCTGACAGGGATAAACAGTATCGCTATTGCAAACAACTCTGACAACCAACAGGCAGTGCACAAATCATTAATAGTGTCTACCCAAATACCTGCTGCAGCATTCCAAGCACATGACAGTGCAGGAACATTATGGTGCATAGGTTAAAGGTGTTGAGCTTACAAACGTGCAGCGTAATGCCAAAGAAAGCGGAGTTTAAACCTAAAAACAACTAAGTACTTTTCTAATATAAGCGACCTTTTACTGTGCGTATATGCCATAATTGAGACAGATTAGATAACGCTGTGACTAAAGGAAACTGGAAAGGTACATTCTGCCCAACTATACCTCCACTACTCCAAAGAGGGAAATTTGGAATAAATAGCAAGCATTTTGGGGAATAGCCGGAAACTCTAAGCCTTAGCTTACCAAGGAAGTATTACAACAGTACGTCTAGAAAATGCTGGCAGGGCAGAAGTGAGTTTAAAACATCAATGCTTTCCCAATCCACAGGAGAGGGTTCATACAAGATAACCAGTTTCCTGAACTTAAATGTTTAATTAAAAGTCTAAAACTGCCACAAATTAGCTCACAACAGCTTGCAAACGCATATCGGCCAATTCCGAATCAACCAGTGAAATGCAAAGGTTGACAAGGAGGAAAGAAAATGAGCATAAAAGTGTGTTTAATTTAATACCCTTTTATTAGTGGCATACTTGAACGTCCCACAGATGTTTGCCCTGCCTCCCTAACCACATGCTTATTAATTTCTTATGCTCTCAACATATTCATTAGATCCCAGCTGCAACCTTTAACAAGCTCACCGCTTAGTGAGAGAGAAGCCCCAGCTTACCACTCTGTAGCTGAAACTAATTTGTAAACTTGTCATGCTGTCTGAAGCTATCTGGGTGCACTGATCAGGCCATGGGTCAACTCGAGGTCACCACCAGCCCAAATCCTAGAATGTAGGGTGTGAGCAATGTTGTTAAGGTCTGTAGTTCTTACTGGGGTCATGCTGCTGACTCATTTTTGGGCTGGACTAACGATTGATTAGACATTGCAAACTCTGTCGCACAAGATCAGATCAGATCTTAGCCATTCATTGTGTAAGGTAAGTTCCTCATAATATACTGTCTACATGCTTATGGTTTAGTACAATAAGAATTTAAAACTATCGCATTTGTTTAACAGTTGTATCGTGTTTTTCCTGTGGCTCAGACATAAGATCAGGCAGCTGGGAGCAGCAATACTTGAGGAGCTGGGTCTGAACCACGGGCTGGGATTGCAACATGAAAGTCTTCTGCCTGGTTAGAGTGGTTAGAGCAGCACAAGGTTTTACACAATTAATGTACGGTTACGTTTGAAATATATTTCTTAGTAAAAGTACTTTTCAAAATAATTATCTGAATAATGTGATAATGTGTGAAAATGGTACTGTGCACAGTACATAGGTTTCTATATTAGACTAAAAAGATACGTATGATATTTATGTATTCCGTTACATTCTACAGTAGCTGCTTTTATTTGCGAAAGCAATATTTAATTACTAGATGATCAGGGAGGTATTTTAGGGGAAAAAATAAGTGCATCAACAAAAACCCAAATCCCAGAACGCACCACAAAACAGCATAAAATCACATACCACTTTATGACTAAATTACACAAACAGGTGTAGAAATACATCATTAACCAATGCAACATAAACCACATTTATAACCATTTCCAAACAAGCTGCCAACTCACAGAAGTGAACATTTAAAATAAGCATATAAAACACATTGCATAACTTTTAATATCCCACTTGTATTATATTTTGGATTTAACTGTATTATATTTTGGATTTAATCCAGTGAGTTAGTGCTGAAGCTACAGACAGAGCTTTAGTTCCACATAATCTGAAAAACACAAAAGCAATGAAGAAGAATGAGCTCTAGTACTTGTGTTTTCAACCAAAGATAGCCACACGCAAGAAGCATTACTTTATTCTAAAGTTGTGTCCTTTCAATCATAAAGCTCTCAGCCAACAAAATGAAAGATAACCGAGTAAAAGCACAAACATTTACTTATGATTTTCCCCATTTAAGAGACAAAAGTATACTGTATTTGAATTTCTTCCAAATATGACTTCAGTAAATGTAACGTGGCACTTTATTATCTTTACTCAACCCTCACCATGATCAGTGGGGTCAAATCAGGACTTTATCCACACCCATACATATAAAACTGAGTGGATTTACATTTAATCTTTCAGCAGGTACTCTTATCCAGACTGACTTACAACTGATACAATCTTACAATCCAAGCAACTGTGGTTTAAGGGCCTTGCTCAAAGACCCATCGTCAACAGCCTAGCAAAGGTGGGGTTTGAACCCTAGACCTTCAGGTCTATAGGCCATACCATAACCGCTGTTCCACCGCAGTCCCAGGATGGAAGCCATCCTCATTTAGAGGAGCCCAACAACACAATTACTAAAAAAAAAGTAGAAGCATACAGTCATTTGAAGCAGTAATTGTATGCAAGTCAGAAAATGTTCTGTGTAACATTGTACCGGCTTGTGTTTAAAAATGAGCCATCAAACTAATTACCTAGGAATTGGACATGGTCTAACAGGGCTGACATGTTAAATAATCGTGAGGTTTTGATTGTGATGTCTGCATGCTTCCTTTTACATTTTACAGTATATCCCCAGGTATGATTACACATATTAAATGTGTATTTGATTGCTACTGACTTATAACACTGTCACGTAAGCAGCAGTAGCAGTTTGGTTTATTTGGCTTAACATCCTGTAAATATTGAACACTGAGCTCTGTAAGGTACATCTTGTTTGAATTTAACCCCAACCCAAGTTCACTGCTATACATAGCCTCTGTTCATAGCAGAACCAAAAGGTTTAGCCTTTTCCAAAGTGCCATCTGTTGAGGTCACTGATACAGATGATTGAGAACACAATTCTTGTGTATAACACCAGCAGTGTATGGTTGCAACAAAGAGAGAGCCTTAAAATATCTAGCAGCAGTACAAGACTGCTCTCTGCTGGAGATGAGCTGGAGATCACATGAATATCTAAACATCTATTCATAACAAATCTTTTACTAGAGCTTCTATTACTATCTTCTATTACTAGAGTCTTTTATCACTGCCAGCAATGTATAATCTTAAACAGTGTTAGTAATCACACACCAAAAAAACAAGCAAACTCTAAGCCATAACTGCAAACTCTAAACAATATTGAGCATTTACATACAGAGAAAGTTAATCAAATAAGAAAGTCAATAATTTAATTCTAATTTAACTTCACAAGATGCTCTCTGAAATATTGGCAATGCTGGAATAGTGATCAAATTTCACAAGCTTGTGGAGTTCATGCCAGCCTGAGTACTTGTTGTCATTACAGAACAGAGGGAACACAATAAATACGACTACATTCTGAAATTCTAAGGGTTTTTTGTTTGTTTGCTTTTCAAAGATTTAACCTTTTGCCCCAAATGATGAGATGTGTAATGAAAAGCAATGCATGAGACTGCATGAAATTTAAGTAATGCAAAATACTGTGGTGGGCTAATGGTTAAGGTGCTGGACTATGGACCTGAATCCCACCTCTGCCACAGTTGCAAGGTCCTTTACCCACAATTGCTTGGACTGTAAGACTATATTAATTGCAAGTTGCTCTGGATAAGGGCGACTACTAAATAATATAAATGTAAATGTAAAAACAGAAGCACCTCCACTTGTAGGCTCAGACCCCCTATACCTTACACCATTTCCCCAGATAGAGTGAAGAACTGGTTTCACACTTTGTGCTTTGATCTCTAACTAGCCAGAGAGGCTAAACAGACTGAAAGATTATAGTTGATCCTGCACACCGCCCTTTTTAGTCACTGCACTTTCCAAACTGCTTTCAGGCCAAAATAAGAAGTACAAGTCACCGTAACAGCTTGATTTCAAGGGGCATAAAGCGACACTAACCGATACCTTATATATGTTTTGCCCGCATTCACAGATCTCACAAGTCATTATGTCACATATGACTCTTTTATTATACTATATTTTATTATATTACATTACAAAATAACATATTGATTCTAAACTCACTGTAAAATGTCATTTCCAGTATATTGTATAGGGCAGCATGGTGGTCCAGTGGTTAATGATAGTGCTTCACAGCTCCAGAGACCCAATTCAAATCCTGGTCCACTTTCTGTGAGAAGTTTAGCCTGTGAAGTGGTAGCCTAGCGGTTAAGGTACTGGACTCTGGACCAGAAGGTCCAGGGTTTAAATCCCACCTCTGTCAAGCTGTCACAGTTGGGTCCTTGAGCAAGACCCTTAACCCACAATTGCTTAAAAAAACAAAGAAAAAAGTAAGACTGTATTAATTGTAAGTCGCTCTGGATAAGAGCGTCTGCTAAATGCTGGAAAATGTAAAGTTTGCATGTTCTCCCAGTGTCTACATGAGTTTCCTGAATTGGAAACCTGAATGAATTATGTGGGTATGGAAAGTAAATAAATGGCTACGCTGTAGTTTGTTCCATGTCTTTTACTGTCTTTCTTGTCCCTGTATATTTACACCGGCCCAAAATATACATGATTGGCTACAGACCTGTAACTAAAGCTGACTGAATGCAGGAGATTCTTTGCCACAGCTGGCTTAATCTACTGACCATAACTGACAGGTGATGTAGGTCTACAAAAAAATGACAGTCACACATAAAACACAGATTTCCAAGCTTTAAGGAAGACATTTAAAATTATTCCGTTCAAAGGTAGATAATTGCACCTAAATTGATTTTTTAAAAGGTGGGTTTTAGGAAGTTACTAACTGGAGCATTTGCATTTCAATGATCTGGCAAATGTGATGCACAAAGGTGCAATCAAAGGCATAGGCTTACAATGGCGTTCAAAGTGCTAAAGATCTCTGAGGAGCCGAGATAAAAGAGAGCATGGGATAGGATCTTCTAAAGGCGATATTAGAAGCTTTTTCTTAACATCCAATCTTAATGCAGAGGGGGATTGTCAGTATGTGCTGAGCAGATTTCTCTTCTCATATATTCACAGACACCTTTAAAAGAACCTTTTTAACCCTGCTTGCACATCAAAAAGGCATAATTCCTCATGCTGATAAGGAGACGGTACTGCTTATTTTACCTGCAATTTCAGTTAATTCAATCAATATACCACAACGCTTCATCTGGCCTTGCTTGTCCAAATAATTTCTAATGTACTGCACCCTCTTCCCTGCTAATAGAGTGTAATGTATGCGTCTTTGCTCCGATTCTGTCAGCTGTGCACTTCCTGTGCACTTCCCAAGCGCGCACACTACGCTGGCATTTTGTGTATAGGGAGTCGCATTTTCTTAAACACTCATCTCTCCAAAGCTTAAATGATGGGCAAACTGTTTGGAAACGATTGTTTCTCCATCACCATTTCCCTGATTCATCTCTTCACATTGAGATGACACTAACCGAAGTGGACAACAATGGGCCGAGGGGATTGGAAGCAGTCTACAGGCAGTGCATAGCTTCCATTAAACCCACATGCATTTCAAAAGGTCTGCATAAACATTCATCAGAGAAGGAAGTGATGCAAGACCCACAAGAACTGACCATGCAGGAAGCGTGATGAGAGCTCACGTCTAATCACATTCACATCGAATCACTCTCTGCCCGCTGACACATATATCCCTCCCGACCACTGAAGACAGCATTGGAAACAGATGAGCACCCCCCCCCCCACACACACACACACACACACCTCCCCCCCCCACCCCCACCCCTCAATTTCCTGATCCAAATGATTGGAAGGAATGCTCAGTAAGGATTACCAAATGTGGCCATCTCACAAGGGACAAATGAACGCAGATGTAGTTTTCCATTTTACAGTCTGTTTATGTCTGGTGGATTCCACTCTGTAGAGAAGAGACATTTGATCTTTCATGTTTTTAATAGATGCTAGAGACCGCAGCCCCTTTTTGTGGCCGAGGCATTTTCCAATACTAATGATCAACAGTCGCAAACACACAAGCATATACATGAGCAGAGCAAGTTGCTCCCCTGCTGGAGAATTTAGGCTCCATGCCGACTGTGTAATTACGCTACCGCTAATTCCTGCTCTGGGGAAACATTCGCAGCCACATTAAAAGCCTCCAACACTTCTCGATAGCCCCGTGTGGTCCAGCAACTGGCACGGCCCTTGAGAAAGCGTTTAAAGGAAGTGTACGAACCAGGCTGATCAGAGAGAGGTTCAAACAGGGTGCCACACTTAATCTTTCCTTTGGGCGGCTGTGCAACTGTGTGCGATGTTAGGATCATTTCTAATACGATACTCTTAGTGGAGGCTTTGGTTTGTGTTCAGCTTGCTTAGGTCACTACAGTCAGAGCGATGTTGTGAAGGTCTCGTCTCATTAAGTTCTTCTTAATAGTTTCCAAAGTCCAGAAAATTTGGCTACACCTATGATGATTACAACACATTCCTGTTCCTGGTTCAAGTCAATTTTTCAACTCTATAAGCCAGCCAAAGCCAGAAAACTCCAATATAAACTGCAGTGATCTCAGAGCCTTGGAAAATCTTCGCCGAAACACAAACAAAGATGTCTTGGTGTTCGGTTTTTATAATAAAATGTTCCCCTGGGATATCCTTGCAGCACAACTTGCCCAAAAAGCAGGATGCAGCAGACACAGACATGATGTGGATGTGTTAAAGCAGAATATTATAGTGTTGGTTCCAAGCCGATGACAGCATAATGGGACTAAAACTTTGCCTTCAGGTCCCAGCTGGAGCAAAACGATGCTGTGTTTAAACCTCAAAAGCATTTTGAAATCCTGATCATTATGAAAAGCAGACTATACTTATGTCCCAGTGACCGTCATACTAGGGCTATGTAGAGCAGCAAGCTGTCACTGTGGCCTCTGGCTGTGTTTAACACAGCTCTCGGATTGCTTCATAATTTAATCGTTTTGTACTTATCTCTCACTGACCCCTTCGTGAACGTCTAATAAAGAAGTAATACCTGTTAAACACATCTTAATGAGAAATGGAAAACAGCTAATCAAACCCAAATGTCTTTAAATGTCAGAGAGCACTGAAACTGATCAGAGGCAGCTGCTGTACAAACACAACGGAAAAGCTTGTTTAGCATTGTCATGCGTGTGTGCGAAGGGAAATAACAACACAGTGGTGCACATACAGACAGATGCGACAGTGACATGTTTGAGTGTTGTGGTTATTACAGACACGCAGTGAGCTGAACGGCTATTCTGAGTGCTGCAGTGATGACTGTGAACTGACCTGCCCCTTCACATCTGTGTGAACTCTTTCAATTCTGTCGTGCACAGGGACGGCACGGTGGTGCAAGTGATTAGCGTGGTCACCTTACAGCTCCGGAAATTCCCAGTTCGAACCCGCATTCCGCCTGTGTGGTGTTTGCAAGTGCTCCCCAATTTCCACATCGGTTTACTCCAGATTTCTCCCACATCCCAAAGACGTGTTAGGTTAATCGAAATGAAAGTGTCTAACTATACTGCTCACAATATTTAGGGGATATTTTATTTTTGTGAGCTGTGTAGTAAAACAGAAAAAGGAAACAAGTGCAAACAAGCAACTTATACTTTCAATCTGTGGATATCACCAATGTACAAGTTCAAGCAAAGATCAGACTTTCTCTAGAGAATGAAGACAATATATTGCATAACTTAAATAACGGTTACTCGAGGATCTCTGGCGCCATGATTTGACAGTATTCGTTCTCTTTTTTATTGTAATTTACCATTTTATTATATATGTTTTATAGTCTCCGTTTGATTATATTCATCCCAATATTGTATTCTCTTTCATTTATTATGGTCTGTTTGATTTGATTTTTATTAATTCTATTGTCTTAATATTACACATTTTATTTCTTCTAATTAGCTCATGGGTATTAAATTATTTGAAATATTATTTAGGTAATTTAGTGTAATACCTGAAGATATCATTCGCACTGCCTTAAGAGGTTGTAGCTTGGTCCTCCCAAGGTTTCTCCCTTGTCACAGTTTTTCCTAGGCTTGCTCAGTTGGGTCTGTAGGCCTAGACAAATGTAAAGTTGCTTCGCGACAACCTATTGTAAGAAACACTGTTTAAATACCTTGACTTGACCACTTAAAACATGTTTAATAATGTTCTTTCTCAAAAATAGTCCATCTAACAGCAAAAACACCACTCTGATAAATGACTGTATACTATAAAACAGGATGCCTGAAAGAGATACATGAGATGCTCTCTCACTGATGCCAGATGTGTATAGGACACAAGGTAGCATTTATAGATTTAATTAGATGAGTAAGTGATTACAAGGCTTTGGACCACTAATGAGAATGTTGTGAGTTCACAGCCTGTCTCTGCCAGTGGCCATCATGATGATCAGCATTATTGCAGGTTACGCTGGATAACGATGTCTGCTAAGTGCTGTGGACACCCTATACTTTCAGCTTTTTTTTTTAGCCACACCCACTGACTGGTCATACTCTGTGATTTTAATCAGCTCTCACAGAATGTCTCCATTCCAACAGATTAGTTTTCTTTCCTGCTGAAGCTGCCAAAGCACATTTTACAACATAGCATTGTCTCAAAGTGGATTTACGACTATCTAGACCAACTGAACAAGCCGAGAGTTACTGAGAGTTACTTCAGTAGAAACTGTTACTTGCAGAAAAAAATAACAGCCACGAAACTGTGACAGTACAAGACTGTTGAGTTCCAGGCTGTCTCTTGTAGCAACACTAACATGAACTGTCTGACAAGAAAGTTTCATGGATTGTGTTTCCTTGACTGAACATCTGCTCACAAGCCTTATAACACAATACACTATGTCAGACATCTGAGACGTGATGGAGAAGTAATACTAAAAAAATGGCCCGGGCCTGTTTTTTTGGTTTAGGCTTAGCTCCTTGGATTCGGTGAAAGCAAATTTTAACATATATAACATCATGCAACTTTGTGGAATGAGTCTGAAGTAGGGATTCTTTTCAGATTTAGCAGGACAAAGTCTATAAAGACATGGTTTGTAGAGTTTGGTGTGAAACCAATCAGTCCTTATCAGGCCCTACTCCTTAAAAGCCAACATCACTAACAGAATTTGCATGGAACCTTTGGCTGAACGGAAGCGTATTCTTTACAGAAAGGAAAGACTGAAATGTGGAGACCAATTTTATTAACGGAAAAAGATGTTCAGCAAGCAGATATGAATGTTATGGTAAGGTGTGAACATCCTCTTCCCACGCAACGTTGCCCAAAATTACTCGTCATGTGTTTCCTGGGTTGTGTGTTTGCAGTCTGATGGACAAAATGTATACCCTTTAAAGAGATCTAATTAGAGAACGACTCACAGCCTTCTATAAAGTCACAACCTTTCAGAACATACCGACAGAAGAGGCGGTGCCACAGGCAGGCAGCACTTGTTAGAGGGCTGTTAAATGTCATGTTATGATCTTTAAGCACTCTAAAGAATATGAGAAAAACCAAACCAAAAGCAGCCATCTGCTCCTGGTTACCATGCTGGAAACCTGATTAAAGGCAGTTCTCCAGGCCCATTGAAAGGCGTTCACCATAATTACTGAGAACAGCTTAAGACAGATCAGACCGCAAAGAACTAAACTAGAAACCAATGTTGTGGTTTGGGTTCCTTTTAAATATAAACCAGAACTTACAATAATGGCTGGAGCATGGAAGTGGGTCTCAACTGAACAAATTGAGGTGAAGGGCTGGAAGAGGGGAATGTGGCTGGCTTGGCTTCAAAGTTAAACGGTGTATTAAGTTTCACTATCCTGTAGAAAATCTCCAGGCTTTGGTTTAAAAAAAAAAACATACAGTGGTGATGCCAATAGGTTCTTCTCTTTCACAGAATACTATTACTTTCACAGAGTGCAGCTGCAGTCCAGCCACCCAGGCCGAGAAAGTGAACAAAACCACACAGGCCACAATAAGCCTGTTCCGCCAAGGAATGAAAAACACACAAGTGTGAGTGTAAGCACAGGGATTTGCGCTAACCCAAACCAGTGTAGAAAATAAATCTTATTAACAGAAATAAAAGCACAGATAAATGACTGTCGAGGTGAACGTGAGGGTACAAACGTCATTACTCAGGTTACTGCTTCAATGAAGAACATATGCTAAAAGGTTCTGCAAAATGTGTAAGAGGGTTAACCACATGGGACCGCAATGGAAAAAAAAAAAAACTAAGAGGTGGAATATAAACTTTCCAGTAGGGGTGGGCCAAAGGGTAGATTTCATTGAGCATGAACATTTGGAACATTTAGAACTTTTAAGTGGAACCCTTTGTAGTATAACGTACTTTTTAAATACACTGTGAAGTTAAACTGCACTTCATGTTTATGCCTGGGCAATACAAAACTAGAATATGGTTGTTCATAGAACGCAAGTCTTCCACCATTTGTCAGTAAAGCAAAGCGCTGTTGCAACACAAACCACAAGAGGGCGCCCTATTTCCTTAACTCAGTGGTTCTGAAACTTTTTAGACCAAGTGTCACCTATCACCAAATCAAAACCTCAAAAGTGATGAGTGTCATCATATAAATATTTGCAGCACATATACATTTGTGCATAGTAGGTATATTTAGCTGAGTTTACAGGTCTAACCTTCAAACCCTGGACCATCACGTTCAGTCTAGTACCTTAACCACTATGCTACTATATTCCTCGTATGCTATCCCAGCATACAATCCCAGTCTGCTGAACAACAATGTTTTTGACACAACTTTATGTAATAAGTGAAATAACAAAAGACCATGCAGTTGTATAAGCAAATGCCCCTACATTATATAATGTCAGGTCAAAAAATGGATTTCAACGAATTATTTACAAAAAATATGATAATTCAACAGCTTATGTAGTACGTACATTGTGATTGTGTGTGTTTAGAATATTTATCTGAAATCAAGTGTTAAAATTGTGCAAAATATATTAACAGCAAGTTAAGTATTACAAGCAGGAACGTACAAAAGATGTCCACAAATAATATTGTGCAGGTTTCAAGTCTGTAAACTCGAGCGCAAATCAAGTTTCAGGTCTCTTATAGTAATAATGCATGGATGTACGTAACACTATATTATAATTTCTTATTAATTTAAACGGTACTGTCACCTATTATATATTATATACTAATATAGCCTACACTCCAATAAACGGATTAGCTGTACGGTCACTTTTAGAAGGCTATTGCAATGTTATGGGAAGAAACACAATTACATTTTTTTTGCCTTACACAGCAGTATAGCCTCTCAAACCCAGTGGAATGTTAATTTAATTAAATCATAACATCATTTTGTAAACAATAAATCTGTTATCAAATCGTAGGCACTGTTAAGATTAGATTGCTAATGTTAGCAATGTCAGTGTGCGAAGTTCAACTTCTCTTACACAATAGCATGTGACTGGGCTGAGTTTTCAGACGCCTGATGAAATTGGACGTTGTTGATCCTGCTTCATTTACTTTGATGGAGCTGAATTTGTATGATCATATTGTAGAACCAAAAGTAACAACAAAAGGCACACATCCAGCAGCACAGCTTTCCACTGCTATAGACAATTTTGTTTTATCCGCGGTGTTGCCAGATCTCGGCAACAGTGGTGGAAAAGCCACGTGATCAACGTATATCTATGTATATATGTCTATATCCCGGATTATCTGGATTTTCCATTGAGGGATCTAACCGTGCAGTGTGAATTTGGTGGTCTTGATTAATGTAAAATAGTTTTTTTTAATTAGAGGATATTTAAAAAGAAGCGATTAAAAAAAGTTATTTTGAAAATATTAGATTTTATTCATTAAACAAGATAATGAGAAAGGCAAATAAAAAGTCAACGGAAGTTGTTTTGTAACACAAATGAGATGCAAACTCAATTAATTTATTAATTGATTAGCAAGTGGCATATTTATGGGGATGAACAGAATCATGTAAAACTGGATGAGAGTGTAACAGTGACTGTTCAGTAGGCTGTATGGTCACCCGAGACTCCCAATGACACACTGACAGTGGAAATGGACAGGATCAGATTGTCCAGCAGTTCTTGTGGAATCTTCTTTATATTTATTTTATAATATCCCCTCATTTTTTGTGAGCAGTGTGTATATATATATATATATACTCTCCAATGCTGAATAGTTTTTTCCTAACTCATCAGCAATTATCCCTTTAAGCCCTATGTTTTTTGGGGGTTTTCATTGCTTCTCTTACCATCTTCGTCAATGTGTGTGTGAGGTCAAAATCAGACTGGTTCAAGCATATCTAGACCCAAGTTTATATCTACAGATCAAAAACAACAAACACTCCTCAAGACAACTATAAGACTCACTAAAGGGGCAGATTACATTCCGATGCATGTCAATAAATTAAGCATACATATAGTTTCTTTACTCACAAAGACTTTGACATAAAAAAACACCAATATTTATTAAAATGGTTATTGATTAAAACATGTCATACAAACAAGGTTTAATGGAAAGTACAACTTCAGTGGCTTGGTGATAAGAGGCAGTTGCTAGAAACAGCCATTACTGATGGCCTGGGTTCAAATCCTGGATTGTTTACAGAACTCTTTGATGGGTGGGGCTGAAATTGGATGTTTTACTTTATTATTACATATACTACTATTATTTTTAAGGCTCCTAATTTTAGGTGATCAACGATTTGGCACTATGAGAGTATGAGGGAAAGAGATAAAAAGAGAAAGAGAGTGATAATGATCAGCACACACACTCTTGTCTCATCTGGGCTATCTGAAGCAGTGCCACTTTAGCTTCCTCATCCATGTACCCCTGCAAAACAACCAAACGTTTATCTACCATTACATCGAACTGTTAATTTAATACATCACATGAAACATTTAATGAATGCAACGTGAAATGGTAGGTCATAAACTCTAAACTGTACCTGTGCTGCACTGAGGAGATGTGTACGATATATATCAAGGATTTGTCTGTAATGCCTTTCAGAGTTCTAAATGGAGAGAAAACAGTTATTATGAATTCACATAATAAAATTATTCTTTTTCATGTATTTGTAGCTTTGTGGTTTTACTATGCAGTTGGATGACATGCCTTATGAGAGCATTAACATCTCTTCTTTATGTCCGTTGACATATTGCTAACATTAAGCTCTAACCAAATAGAAAATAAGCTGCAAGGCCCAAGATTGTTTGGATATTGTTGTTCAGTATAATTCAACTAATTCAATTATATTAAAGACTGAGCTGTTCTTTAAAAAAGCAACTATACTTTATCTCCTTGGGGAACAGTGCAATAATTGTTCTGAACAAAATGTATTCTAATGCTAATCAGAGACTAATAAAGTTCTCAGTTTGAAGCAGAGGACAAACATAGCAAGCATATTATTTGGAAAATGTGAGTCTTTAGGCTCCTGTCGAAGGAAGAGAGACACTGGGCTGTTCCGAATGGTGTAGGAAGAGACGGGAGTAACTGACGTTCTGAAGCTAAAACCCTGAGTTGGCATATAGGTGTGCGATTCCTAACCTTAATAACAGGGAAGCTAACCCTTAGACGTCCTCCAAAAACACTTTACAAGCGATCAGCTGATCAGCCACCAGTCCTGCTGGATTTATGCTAAACCTCAGGTCTGTAAATTAATCCCAAGGAGCCATTAACAGGTGCTAGCACTTGCTAGCACTATTCTACCCACTGTGATTTCCCAGTTAAGAAGTTAAACCCAACTTTAGTGTAAGCACAAATCTCGCAACTAAAATGCTAGAATCTTCACAAATAACAATAGTAGCAACCAGAGCAACCACAACAACAAAAGTAGCTTAAAATCAAATCAAACTTGATGTAAATATACTTATCAGATATGTATTTATACAAATCCCCACCAACTCTGTGTTTCAATAGTCTTTTTAACATTCCTCACCCACTTTTCATCACCATTTCCCCCCAGGGCAATCCCTGATGTCATCTTAAGGACTGTTCCATTAGTGGATTACCTGGAGTGAATTGTTTAAACTCTGACTGCAAAGACAAAATAAGTGAAAACCAATGTCCGGTTCGGAACTTGACCAGAAATCATTGGAACTTTACAGATTTTTTTTAAACAGGGAAAAAAACGATTATAAGTGTAACCCTAAATAAACTTCACAATGCTTAAAATCTCCAAAGACATTATATGCTATAAACGTACATTTGATTTGGCGACACTTTCATGATGCAGGTGCTACACACGTAAGAGTTTTCAGTCAGGGGAAGTGGACGAGGGCATGTTAAAAGTTTTACAGAAAGGTAGGGCACAACTGAAATGCTCTGATATCCAGATTGGAAACTTTGTTTGAAAGAGATAGGAATTCTTGTCAATCAGTCCTGGTTTGCATGAAAAATAACAATTTATTTCTATTTTTACTCCAGCCTGTGTAAACACTGAGTGGCATTGAGAAAGGGTTGGAATCCCTACACTTACATACTAGAGAAATATAAATAACTCCGTCAAATATAAAGAAGTCAGTTATTTATAGACTGTCAGAGTTTGGTGTGAGTAATTTTATCTCAGCAAGCACATGAAAATGCAACTTAGTCCATGCTTATTGATATTACATGCAACTGTCACGCCTGGTGACTGCGCAGGTGTACCTTGATTGTGCACACCTGTCCTGGATCAGGGAGGACTATTTATAAGCTTCGCCCGCGTTCATGCGGTGCGAAGCTTTCTTTGTTATGCGTTATGATTTATGTTTTGTTTTATGTTTGACCCAGGTGATACAGGATCTCCTATCGTCACATCCAGCCTTTGATCCTACCCGCCTGTCGTCTCACTATGTTGTACTTCTGTTTATTAAGTTTTAATAAACTGGATTTTCCTGCCAGTCGCGTTTGCCTCTGCCTCCTGCACCATTCGTGACAGCAACATTAAACCAGTATCCTTCATAGCCTATTAATGCTGCAGGGTGCTGAGAATGCATTGGCTAATGTTTGTAGGACACTGTAGAATTAATGAGAGAAACCTTTTAAGGTATATAATTAGCAGATTTGTAGGGGATGACTGACCTCTAGCTGCTGCTTGAGGCTATCAATGTGTGCCTGCAAGGTACTGCTGTCTGAGAGCGCAAGGCTGAAGGGGTTGATGGTTGCAGATGGACTGTTCTGGGTCTCCTTCTGGCCTACTGCATCCACTGGTAACTCCAAGCCCTGAGGTGCAATGCACATTGTTTCAAAAACCAATATTAAAAATGACATTGTGGAATTCGAGGATGAGGTGGTAGTGGTTAGATATCTCTCAGCAAGAAGGTCCTGAGTTTAATCCCAGGGTGGAGCGGGCCTGGGTCCTTTCTGTGTGGAGTCTGCATGTCCTCCCCATGTCTGTGTGGGTTTACCCAGGGGTACTCCGGTTTCCTCCCACAGTCCAATGACATGCATTTTGGGTTAATTGGTGTATCTAAAGTGGCCCTTAGTGTGTGACTGTGTGTGTGCCCTACAATTGACTAATCATAATGTAAGATTGACCATTACCTTCTACCATAGCCATGGAAAAATCACATTTGACCAGGTCTACTTCAAAGATGTCCACATTAAATGTAAAAATATTCACAGATCACAGTTCTTAATCCATTGTTCTTTAGCAATACAACCAGGATAATGATCTTAAATAGTGGTCAGGCTTTCCTGCTATCGTGTACAGGATAATGTGGTTTAGAAAGTGAATAAGTAAATAAACGAGTGAACATTTTAATGCCTGTTAATTGTCCTAATGTTATAAAGATGAAGAGCAAAGGAAGACGAAATATGATTCTAGGTCTCTATAGCATTGTTAAGTCAATACTTAATAATTAGCTAAAAATATCTGTGCAGTAAATCACAGCCTTCATTTATATGCTTTAATATTCCAATTTGTCTTCTGGTTTAAAAATGTGGACGGTATGTAAAATGCATATTTAAAAAAATACAATTTGTTTCGTACATTGACTTTTACTACGCAGTTTGAATCCGAGATAATTCATGTTTTGTCTGGTCATCTTCATTTAATTACTTTATAAACATCAATTCCTGCATTTCATGCCTGCACTGCATTTTGCCCCAGAGGGTACCAAGCAATTTATTGTTTCAGGTTATATGTTGTCTCATTCTTCCTGGGAACATGTCTTAAGATTTACAACAGTATGGGGGCGTCAATGTTGCATTTTTCATTTCAGATTTTTCACACATTGGGGACAGGTCAGGAGTACAGGCAGGCCAGTACAGGTAGCCCTACCCTGTTTTTCCAAAGCCATGCCTTTTCAACATGTGGTTACATAGACATGCCTCTACAATATTACATCTTGAAGGCAGACTATGTTGCTCTAAGATATCAATGTACTTTTTTTGCATGAATGCTGGCATCCCGTAAGTGTAAATGACCTTTGGTCCAGAGCATTTCTTCCACAAAAGACCTGGAATACTGATTCATCTGACCACAGTAACTTGTTTCCATTGCAGGATGGTCCATCCAGGATGCCTCCAAGCCTCCAAGTCGACATCTGGACATGTTTATAACACACCTTTTTGTGCATTTTTAAGTTTTAAGGTCGTATTTGTAAATGTACCTCCATTCCTCCGTTCTTGACAAAAGTTTGGCAAAGTAATCTCTTGCCCATGTGGCTATGGTTAAATGGTGGTTCTTGTTGCTGTCTGACTGATCAAAGATGATGAGAACTCAGCTTAAGCTTGTTCCCGATTCCTTGAATCATATGAATGCTATGCATTGCATTGATATGTAATGTAGAGGGAGAATTACGCAAATCCCTTCTAAATCTGTCTTTAAGGTACATTGCTTTTAAACATTTCAAAAATTCTCACACATTTTGTTGACAAACTGGATATCAGCTACCCATCTTTGCTCATCAAAGACTCATTGTGATTACAGTCACCTGTTAAAACCACATTTTTTCTCATTCATTACTAGCTCGAAATTGCCTCCATCTCAGCTGTTTGTTATTTGAATGTGTTGAAGGACTGAAATGCAGGAATGAATGTTTCTTAACAAATGAAATTGACAAGACAAAACATAAAATACAGTATCTCAGGTTCATACTGTTTGCAATGAAATACAAGTCATGAAAGAAACACTGTGTGTTATTATATGCTTTTTTCATACTGTTCCAACTTATTCTGATGTGGGATGTGTATATTTAGTTTTTTTTTATCTTTACCATTTAAAACTTAATCAGATTAGGCACTAAAATATAGGGCCATTAATCCAGAATTGTACTTTAAAATTGTCCAAATTGTAAGTCACTCTAAATGAAAGGGTCTCATTATGATCATATAACCAAATGTATATCTAAGCATAATCTATTTAGATTCATATTAAACATGATGTACTCTGCCATTCGGTTTGCCATAAATGCTCCCTTTAAAACCCACCACTGCTCCCTTTACTCTGCTATAAGTTGGCCATCACTGCATACTCGCTTGATTCACTGGTACATGCTTATTTATAAAACTCTTTTGGGTTTGTCTCCTCATTATCTATGTAGCTTACTACAGTATTCATCTTCTACCTACAACACCCGCACTGCTCATTTTATCACACTACAGGTCCCCAAGACAAGTACAGTACTCGGTTTGTCTGCATTTCAAGTTTCAGCGGCCAAAGACTGGAACTCGTTGCAGAAAACATTAAAACTCGATCATTTTATATCTAAGTCAGCTTTTAAAAAATCTATTACAGATTTATTGAACGATAATTGTTGTTGTCACATTTTCTGATGTCTCTCTCCATGTCTCTCTGTTTTTCTTTCTATTTTTATTTATTTATATTATTATTTTATTTTATTTTTA
>JAUZST010047559.1:0-25456 GCA_034779995.1 Parotocinclus haroldoi | reverse complement strand
CCAAGCTGCCACAGTTGGGTCCTTGAGCAAGACCCTTAACCCACAATTGCTTAAAAAAATGTAAGACTGTATTAATTATAAGTCGCTCTGGATAAGAGCGTCTGCTAAATGCTGGAAATTGTATTGTGTCATTAAATTGTAGAGCAGCAGTCACACCAGATTTACGCCAAATATAGTTTTTTGCTGGGGTGGAGACAAATCAGTGCATGTCTCTGTAGGGAACGTTTTTCAGTAACAAGTGATGTAGCACAGCCCACTGCTGTTTTCTATTGGCATGAATTTGTGAGGTTGAAGTTTGTTGCGTGACAAGTCCTCTTCCATTGAAACCAACTGGCTTTTAAGCCAGGTGAAGTTTATTCATGTCCAGTGCTACCGGATCTTAAAACAAAACGTAGAACACCGATACAGCTAAGAAATGGGTCTTTATTGTAGCGCATACATCTAATCTGAACATTTATTTAAAGTGCCTTAATATCATTTGGGGAAAAAATACCTGTGTTGGATAAACACCTAAATGTTTGTCACCTAAATGTCACTTTTTGGCAGTCTTAAGGAAGCCAGGTCCACTTACTCAGCTTGGACTCCCTGATGTAGACCAACATGTATGCGTTAGTGCAGTGGCGTACAGAGAGGTCGTCATCATGTCCACCATAGTTGTGCTCTATGGCCTCTTCTTTAGTGCATCGGGAAACAACATCATCGTCAAACTTGCACCACTGATAGCAAGGAGAGAAAGAAAACAGAGTTTAGTAAGAGAGGATTCAATCAACAATTGTTTAAACTTCAGTCATTGAAAGCTGTACATCACTGTGGACAAAACTGTTCTCAAGCAACTGATGGAGAAAGTATTCCAGTCTCTTCATTGCCAGTTCTACAGTAGGGGGCAAAATGTGAGGTCACTTGTGAAAAAGTTTCCATCTTGCATTTTTCTCAAGTACTGAATTTATTTGAATGCAATATATAGATCAATTAATGGGCATTTGAAATGATTGCATAGCCATTTTAAAACATGAATACATTTCAGAATGCAGTATGTAATGAAGTATCTGGCATGTTACCCTTTTGCTGTAGGAGTGGGAAGAGTTCAGGAAAGGTTTGAGGAATATGACAGAGTCTAAGTTGTTGACTTCTGGCCTCCAAGTTCCCAATAACTCAATCCGATCAAGCCAAGTGAGATTAATGCGCTGGACAAACAAGGCCAACACATGACATTCCCACCTCAAACTTACAGGATCGTGGGAGTCGATGATTTGGCAGGACTTTGGTAGCAAAAGGGACTTAATGTTATGACTGGTCGGTCTGCTAGTCTTATAGGAACAGGATAACGTGGCCTGCCTGATGGCGGTTTTGATACAACACACAGTTTGGGCAAAGCACTTCAGACTCAGAAGATCTACTTTTTTGTAACCAAAAACTTGCTTAAAACTACCAGATGTGTTTTCTGTGCTACAGTAATGACAACAATTGGTCAATTCTAATATTCAGTGACATTCTTCACTTTTCTCTCAAATTAACATGATTAAATGACTTGAAATAGAAAAAAAAAAGTATTACACGAGTGTTGTGCGCCCTTTTTTCAGATTGGTCTGATATGTTGATAATGTTAATCCCCAACATAGATCTGTATCATTTCTATTATTATACTTCAAACAAATCCAAGTGTACAAAGGTAAACAAACAACACATGCTATAATAGGGAATTTGTTTACTGAGAATATAAATAAACCAATATTACATATCTGTGAGTGGCAAAACATGGTGAATCTTTGGATCCAGTGCATGTTCTTGCCCACTTGTTCATCACTAATTGAAACAAAATATTTCTGATAACTGTTGATCAGTTCTGAAAAAATGGTTTGGAGGATTTTAGACCATTTAGCTATAGACAACAGCTTCAATGCTGGCACGTTGGTGGCCTTCCTCTCATGACCTGCTTCCATAATTCTGTAGGATTCAGGTCAGAGCATTAATTTGGCATTCCAAAACATGAAATTAATTATTTTGTAACCTCTCACTAATAAAACTTGTTTGTCGTCGTCTCTTTCTTGGACAGGGAACCTGGAGGTATCAACTGTCTTGGGAATATGCAAATGGAATTTACTCCATTATGATCTTTCTCTGGTCTTTGAGTTCAAAGTCTCTGTACACAGACTGTTCAAGCCCGAGGAGAATCAACAACTCTGAGGTCATCAGAAATCTCCTTTGGTGATGCTATGATAAAGGATAAAGGATCAGACTTTGCCAGATTCCAGCTCCTTAAATAAAAAAAGATGCTCACTCATGATTTAGATAACCTGATTACTTTCTCCTTCAAATTAATCTCTAGAGGTTCACAGACTTTCAGCCTTTACAGGTTTGGAATTATTTCCCCAATAAATAGATGAGTACGTAATCAATGTCTCTTATTTGTGTATTTGTGTAAAGTCATATTTACAGAAATATACAAAATATTCTAAAGGGTTCATAAACTGTACATGTCAAATTGCGCCCTAGATAATTTAGAATGTGATAAGTTAGTAACAGTTAAGTTAAGTAACAGTTTTATGAAAATGTTTAGCTAAAGGCCAAATTCTGACAGAACCTAACTTTTGTTAGGGGAAAAAAGAAATTACTATAAATCCAAATGGGACCAACACTTCTTACTTACTAAACAATTTAAATATTGGAAAAGAATGTTAGGCCAGCCATCAGGTGTTCCAATAGATTAACAGCTAGCTTTACATTAGGCCCCAAACAGCTGACTGGGGAAATAATTAAGAAATGGGCGTTAGGGAGAACAAGCTTTCTGATTAAGGAGTAGTGTTTGTTTATTCAACAGTTGTTTCACTTTAAGGACTGGAATTTCTAAGCCTTAACCCTGAAAATATTACCAACCAGAATGCAAAACTGCGTAGCCTTATCTAAATGTCCTTAGTGACACAAAGCTAAAAGCCACACCACTAGTATTAAATCAGCAACTACAAGATTCAGTAAGCACAAAATACCGAAATCAGCGAAAATAAGGAAAATGGTCCTCACTATTGGTTCCGTGACACTCACTTTGCCGTCTCCTTTAGGGTTGAGATAGACGACGTAGTGACCTCCATGGTTGTCTCCACTGTGCACTAAAACGGCATGCAGGATGTAATTGGCTGGATCCTTCACATCAGGTTTCTGCAGAAACTCATCCAGTGGTAACTGATCAGGGAACTCAAACCTAACAATAAACACCACACACAAACACCTGTAATCAGTAGAAGCTTAAAGCCAAGAGGAAGAGCAAGTTTTACAATAGAAAGCACAGGTTGGAACTACGGTTTCAGCAGTTAAATAGTTTTTACATATAACCCACGCTCACCCTTTCAGATACTTCAAATACTATGTATTAGGGGTGCTGAAAAAATAGATTATTTAAAAGATCGCGATTCCTAGTCCTGGCGATTCTGAATAGATTAAAAATGCCAAAAAATCCATTTAAAAATGCGTTTAAGTTTTATTTTTTGCCGCTCCTACTCCCGACCGTACTGCATATCACATTACGTATCCACTCGGCCACCGTACAGCAAGCTTGTTAGCCAGCTCCCGTTCTCTGAATGGAGTCGGCTAGCATGGAGCAGGGGGAGAGCGTGATTCGACCCGCCCCGTCGTCGTTAAAAGCCAGTGTTTGGGCACACTTTGGATTCTACAATGTCCCAGAGCTTAACATGAGCACAATTGTTTGCAAGGAGTGTAAAACTAAATTGAGGTACTTTGGAAATACGACAAAATCACCCTGAGCTAAAAGAAGTTGAAAAGCGGCCAGAAGCAGCAGACCAGCGAACTCTGGAGGGGGGTTCAAAAGTGTTGTTGTGCAGACTTGCACAGGTTTTGAAATTTTGTTCAAGATTTTCCAAATATGAATGCACTATGATTAAGACTGAAGTCTGTATATTTAATATTTAAAGTTAAGTTTGAAAATGTTGGTGCAATATGCTTAAAAAGACTGTAAAGTCTGTATTTTATTTAATGCACTATGGTAGACTTTTGTATATATGTAATATATTTTGAATTATTTGTTCATTGATAGATTTTTTTTATTTAAGGAAGAGCCAGGAAGCTAAGCTAACCTAATACTGGTCATTTTAGTTACAGAATTTTACACACAATCCTATTTTTTGTATAAATATAAAATGATGCAAAAAGATTTGATACAGGAAGGAACCTAAAGGTATTGTTTTAAATAAATGTTCTATTTGTTTACATTGACGTTTCATCTTGTCAATCACATAATTTAAACAAAATTTATAGTCCATTTGAATTGAAAAATAGTTTCTGAATCGAATCGTGACCTTAAAAATCGGAATCAAATCGAATCGCCAGACAGAGAGATTCGCACCCCTACTATCTATATAACACAAAATCAATACAAAGCATATAACTGTTATACAATACTGCTCACAAAGATTAGACTGTTTAAATATTTTTAAATGAAGTAATGAAATGAATCCATAATTAAATATTCCCTAATTTGTAAGCAGTGTACATTGCAAATGAACTACAAAGGTAAAAAGCCGACACAAATGAAAATGTAAGACATGAGATAAACCTATGAGTGCTGGAGAGGAAAAAAAAAAAAAGAAGGATTTATTTGAGGGTACAGTACGCTATGCCTATACATCATTCACATGGATACAGCATAGTGCTCTGGGCATGGCAAAAGTTTTACTTCTCTGAATTTTATAGAGGTTTTTAATCTTACCTGTCATTTATCTTAATGTTTTGGTCGGTCTGTGGGTCATACATGAACCTCATGAGCTGTAAGTGCAGGATGGGAGGGAAAGTCAGGAACTTCACACCCTTCTCGGCTTCCTAATAAATTCAAGCAAAAGGCTACGTTACAGTGTGCTGAGAACGCATGTAGGTAGACATTAAGAGAGTGAGTCACTGAGGAAAATCTGCACCTGTAGGCCATGCTCTCCAGCATCGTACTTGTTATCCCCATCAAGCTGTTCTACAGCAACATAATCTTTAAATGACTCAAAGACTGCAGAAACAACAAAGTACAAGCATAGACAAAGCAGTTACATTAAACACAAGAAACAGAAAGGGATTAAAAGCGACAGTTTAAAAAGAGCAACATTGCCTCTTAATGTGTGTGCACGTGTGTATACACCTCCAAACCCCACACACACACACACACACACACACACACACACACACACACACACACACACACACACACACACACACACACACACACGCCCCTAGACTCCCACGCCCTCGCGCGCACACACCTTCACTGGGTATTCCCGTTCAACTGCTTGTTAACCCAAATATCAAATCAGCCATTGGCATGGAAGAAACTCAGTGCATTTAGGTTTGTAGACAAGTTCAAACCGAATATCAGGACGGGGAAGAGTAATTTGAGTGACTTTAAAAGCAGCATGGTGATCATCATCATATCTAGAGTTTACTGAGACCGGTCGAAAAGTTTCTATGGCAAGAATGCCTTGCTGAGGCCAGAGGAAACTCGCTAAAAAGCATCGAGCTGATAGCTAGGCACCAGTAACTCAACCAGGATAAGCATGAAAAGCATCTCTGAATGCACATCACGTCAAATCTTGAAGCAGATGGGCTACAGCAGAAGACCACATCGGCTAAGAACAGGCAAATTAGTGTACAATTTGCACAGACTCGTCACAACTAGACAACAGAAGTTGGAGGAACATGCTGCCTGCCTAATGAGTATATCTGCTGCAAAACATTCAGATGGGAGGGTCAGAATTAAGCTCAAACATGATAGCATGCACCCATCCTGCCTTGTATTAAAGATTCGGGCTGCTGGTAGCGATGTAATGGTGTGGAATTTCATAAATCAAATCTGTTTCTTAAATGTGACAGTGAGTTCACTGTAGTAAACTGGTCTACCCAACTCTAACCACAAGCACCACTGGGATGTGATGGAACAGGAAATTCGCAACATGGCTGTGCAGCTGACAAATCCACAGCAACTGTATGTCAACATGAACCAAAACCTTCTACAAACCTGAATCTATGCCACAGACGTAATGCAATTAAGGTTTTCATCATATTTTCATCATAATTAACTTGTTAGGGAAGGCATGTTATAGACAGATAAAATACACGTTTTATATACACATATATTTGTTAATTAAGATAATTAATATAATATATATATAATTAATATAATATAACATATAATATAAAATTAGTTATAATTTTATTTTCACAAACATTTATAAATATTTGTGTCTTGTGCTTTTTCTTGAATAAGTCAATCTGGCTCAGGTGACTGTCATTCATGGAATTCATCAGATAGTGGAAGGGAATTGTAACTGTGCATGTAGATATATTGATTTTGAGAAAAATGAGTGATTTTGACCAAGCTGTATGCATATCTTCAGTCTCACAATGGGGCTAGTGGTGAGGGGGGCTGGGGTCAATTCTTATCTGCAATGCAAACAATTCTGAATCAATTCACAGTCTAAAATCAATGCCAGATATTATTTTCTAAACGCTAACTGACATTGCTAACAGAAGGCCAAAGGCAAAATACATAAGAGTCTGAAAGATGAAGCAATGAAAAAACGTCTACCAAACTGTAAACGAGCAAAGCAAATTCCAAAATCTATCGTTGATTTTTAGTCAGAGATCATGACTTTGCAAAGTCTAGGGATCTTTCATGGTCACTATTTGCAAGATTGCAACCAAAGCTGTCAAATATTAATCACATAATAATCACCTATTCAAGACAATTGCAAATTCATGATGATTTCATTTAAATGTAGGACTACAGCAGTTCTGCAACAAGCTTAGTAACCAAGGTAAGCAAGGTAACCAAGCAACAGTAACCAACTTTGAACAAAAGAAAGCACTATATGCATTCACTGAGACGTAATGGGCTTAACAAAACTCAATAAATAAATATGGAGCTTCTAACCTGGTGCTGTACCATTTAGAGGGCAGTGCTGAGTGATTATTAGTGAATTTGCTAGCTCTGTAGTTGGTTCTGTAGTTTTGCTATGCAAGCAAGCAGAATGAGGTCTTGTTGATATTTTTAACTCTCATGCTTAGCCTTTTTATTTTCATATGCGCATGTGGGTTTTTGGGTACACACATGCACGGCGTCATTCTGACAGTAATCAGTGTAGCATCCGATCAAACATGGCTAGTAAACAAGATGGCTGATCCGTCGCTAGATTAGTTGGGTTCGATGAACACAAATTGGTAATTGCATTTATTTACATGACAACTGTTTTCAGCGAAGGTTTCAAGATTGTGACAGGTCGAACTTCAACTAGATTCCTTTTGAGTTCATTTGGAAACACAGATAAAAATGATCAAGCGGTTAATTAAAACCAGCACAATCAACCCGACAGATCTTTAAAATGGCAGCAAGGGTAAGAATGGACACATCACATTTCACACCTCCCACATCCAGTCGATTCTCACACTTATATCGAGTGAAATGAAGTCATGTGTAATAGTGGGTTCATTTCTTTACTTTTTAAATAATGTATAATCTTTTTGATGTTGGGTCATTCTACTTCAGAGTTGTACTTGATTGTGTAAACATATATTACTGTTTGCATTTATTCTCGGTTTGTTTAATAGATTTTAGATGTTTTATGTTTATTAAATCTTACAAAATGTTAGGCTGACTCATCTCAATCTCTGCTGTGACTTTAACAAAACATTTCCACTGTATACATATTGCCAACTATTATTTACTAAATGCAAGTGTTTCCTTATTTATTGCATTTTTAGTTTAGGTCTGTTTACCTGATTTGACTTTATATAATGTGTATCAGAGACCATTCCCATACTCTTATTTAAATAAACTTATTTGTATTTTATTTTTATTGTGTTTATATTATCTGTGTACTTAAGTACAAGGAAATTAAGTTCAAAATAAGGTAGTTAAACTGCATTTTAATAGCTATTTTTTTACTACACAATTACAAATGATCAATAATTATTAACATCAACCAAAACTGTAAAAAATAATGTGATAAAGTTGTAGCCCATGTAGCCCAGAACACAGCATCGCAGTCTGCTGTATGAGAATGTGTAGACCAGTCCAAGTGCTCATGCTGACCTCTGTTCATAACCTAAAGCAACTGCCAAGGTCACAAGAACTACAGAACTAAACCAGAGGAGCTTTTTAAACCACCAGATGCACTATAGGAAGCAGGCAAGCGAGGCTGTAAGATGTTCTGGACATTGATATGCTTGTAAACTTGGGTCCTGGCATTCACACACATCTTACTTAAGACACACTATTTACTTAAACAAGAGGGGTGTCACGACACATACAGTAATATTCTTTTTTTTTTTTTAGATACGATACGAGCTATGAATTGAATACATTAAGATTTGTTTTATTATTATTTGCTGCGTCGTTTCTCAGCCATCTGCAGAGCAGGAGAGAGTTCTGAGGCGTACTGTAGTTTCAAACGACATCTAGTGGCATGGTGTATAACAGGTGTGTTACTATGACGACACCCAAGCAGTGTTTCGAGCTTCTATTGTTTTGGCTAGCCTGCTGGACGATTAGCTGACTGTGAAATGGCTAGCGAAGAGAGCAAGACTGAGCTGGAACAACCAAAATCACCCTTGCAATATTTTGGTTTCCCAGTCAGTTACAACAATTAAACATTCGGGGAGACACCGTCCAAACGTGCCCCTTACCAGAGCAAAGAGAAAACACGAGTCACACAGCTGCTTCTCCCGACAGCATTTAAGCAGCTGCTAAGGGCCGATAGTAAACGGGCAAATTACTCGAGCCACAGGGAAGTTTATAGCTTCTGATTTGCAGCCCTACTCTGTTGAAGATGGTCCTGGATTCAGCAATTTGCTGGGGCTAATTGAGCCTTGTTGCAAAATTTCATCTCGCATTCATTTCTATGAAAACTTCTAGTACCAGTCATCCTTTCCAAAAATTGAGTTTGTATTGGCTTCTGTGACCTCTATATAAAAAAACGAAATGAAAATAATTCTTTCTCCATGTGGTATCGTATAGCAAAAACAGCAATATGTATCGTATTGTAAGATTTGTGTATCGTTTCACCCCTTCTAAACATAGTTTAAATGGTAATGTTAAATTTAGCCTTTATTAGCCAAACTAACTTATCCAATCAGATACCACAGGATACCTTCAGAGGTCTGGTGTAATGCATGAATTAAAAGGGCAGAGCCTTGGCGATCACTGCTGACCAAGGGCATCATCTCACCAGCCTTCCTAAGTCTGAGATGCTCATATGCAACTGATCTGGCAAAATGTGCAAAAAATTCCTTTTAAAGTCACTCAGGTCTTGATGCCTGCCCATCTCTCCAGCATCTGCCATATCAACTAAGCATTCAAACTGGTCACCTACAGTATTTCTTGGAGCGAGCAGTTCAACATCATTAATAACCAACATTATTCTTTCATCAAGATGCAAGCGGTCAAAATCATAATTAAACATGTACAGCAACGTTATATTTGCAATGGTAAAGTAAGTGCTGGATAAAGGGCATACTTGTATGTTCACATAACTGCTTTCAAATCAGCTCAATCTACAACAACACTAACAAAATTACAAACTCGATGCCATTTCAGATCTTAACAAAACGCATCATAATAACCATAGATAATAAAACTTAATACTTACTGTTTTTCTTTCCTTTTATGCTGAGCTGGATATCATAATAATCCTCTATTCGTTCAGACCTATAATCCACATGCTTACATTGGATATAGGACTAAAAAAAAGTCATAATAAAAAAGAGAGAAAAGGCACAGCACTCAGTTAGCGCTCTGACTCAATGAATGAAAAGCACAAGTGAGACCAGAAGGGCTGCCAACTTACCACCATCTTTCCTCTGAAGAGCTTGGGGATCGTGCCTTCCACACAGGTTCCCTTCATCTTGTTCTCAACGTTGTCCAGAAGCTAGAAAGAAATCAAGACATTTGCTCAATACTGTGACTTAAGAGCGAAAATGACAATCCTTGTAAGGTTTTTTTTTTAACTTACTACTCTGCACAGTTCCTGAACATCATGCTGCATGAAACTGTCCAACGTCTCCCACCTAAGCAAACACACAATGCCCCATAAAACATTAGAATCAAAGCACTTATTTCGTCAATATCACATGCTTCAAATAAATCTTTAATTTGCTAGTGCTTTTGAAATGTATACATTTTTCAAAGCAGTAGGTCAGATTACTATATAGAACTGCATAGCCAAACTGTAAAACCAACACAATACATCTACTTAAACAATACAAAACAAAAGCATACAGAATCAAGAAAACTGAGCTAAAGCCAAAAAGATTACCCAAAAGATTTAGTCAATTTCTTTGTCCCAACAGGCTTATCACTATGTTGGAGCTCATAGAAGACCCTCTGCAGAGCAAGTGGAACACTTTTGGAGGAGTCATCGCCCTCAGTGGGCATCATATACACCGCCTAGTAAGAAAAAAATGTAACGGAGCAGAATAACTGAGGACTGTTTTATATAAGAGCAAGCACATCAAACCTGATATCAGAAACTCTACTAGGTATTTACCCGGCGGAGCTGGTTGGTGAAAAAGAGTGTTTGAAGCAGACTGTTCATGTAGCATGTGGCTCCTTGGTTCTTTAAACCTACATATCCTGTATGCTTTTTAGAATCCCACCTGTGAAAAACAAATGTTTTGCTTATCAAACTGAAAATAAATTTAAACTTTTTTTCTACCTAAATATAAAGGATAATCGTCTTACGCGACACCATGAGGGGCATCTGCCTGGACATAAACCTCAAAGGTGACCTTGTCATCCTCCACAAAGCCTCTCTCTGGGTCAGTCACATCCTGCAGATTCAGACACACAAACTTTATTAAGTATGTATTAAGATTATCAGTGTACAAGTTTCAAGAAGTAATGAATGAACAAAAAGCCCAAACCAATACTACACTGCTCAGAAAAAGGAGGGATATTTTATTTTGGAAATATAGGTATGTATACAGGTATGCACCATTTACCAAACCCATTACATTCTGAGAGACAGCTCGTTGGCTGAAATGGGCACTGGTCGGATATTACAAGTCACAATCATTCATTAAAATTGTGTGCAAGTAATACTTGAGATACAGCTGAACACACAAGGGAAACACTACCATCTACACAGCATCCCTAACACCAGTGCAAATATTCCCATTAATATACCATTACGTCCCTGTCAAGGCAAAAGCTATAACACTTAAAAGGATAGTATCATTGAACTCTTTATTTGATGGAAGCCTAAGATCCAGATAGCCATATTAGCATATTACTTTCAATACAACAGGTACATACACAATGTCGATTTATCAACAGATACAAAGCTTGGATCAAAACGAATCATACATAATCAAAAAAGACCAATTTAGCGTAATCCGTTAACCTAATGTATGTCCTTGGACCGGAGTACTCCAGTAAACCCACACAGACACTGAGAACATTCAAACTCCACACACCCAGAGCCTGAGGTCCAGAGAGACCTTGGAACTGTGAGAAGACCACACTACCTGCTGTGCCACCCCACTTATGAACTCCATTTGCAGCTTGTTACAATTGCTGGAAAATCATACACACAAGCAGAAGCACTTTGCACAGAAAACCCTTTAAACACAACCACCACGTTAGAAGACTAAAGACGCACACAAACGATTTTAAACTACCTCTGTATCAGCAGCACTGATTGGCTATTGGGAGGTGACTTGCTGTTTATGGCCGTGGCATTGAGTTTAAAATGAGATCATGTTTATAAAGACATTATTTTTTGGTATAATGCATTATAATTATTAGAACCTCTGGTGATAAACATGCCATTCGGATGATCGTTAAATGGGTGCATATTGGTTAGGTATAGGTTAACAGAATCTACACTTACGCTCCATGACATGAAGTTAGAGAAGCCCCAGTCATTTTCCTTGTGGAAAAACAGGTGACTGATGCGTCGGCTGAACGATTTCTCATCGTCCTTGTAGTTGATGATTTTCAGCATAGCTTGAGCATGACATGACCATGACCTAAGAACAAGATGAAATGGAAGACACACCATTTGAAACCTAGGGTTAGACGTCTATAATCAGACAGACAGCCTAGTGTGGTGAGCTGTTGTGACAATGTTTGCCTCTGCAAAAGTCCATTTCAACCACCAATTTCTTCAACCAACTTTTTTTTTTTTATTTAAAAGTCATTGATTACTAGAAAAATCCCCTGAACAAGATTTGCTTGTGCCTGTGAACATTTTGCCTAAAAAGAATGTAGGTACTGAAGGAATGCAGGTACAAAAACATCTTTATTCATGAATTTCTTTTTAAAATGCAACTTTCAATCAATTATATTAGCATACTAATTTTGAAATTATTATATAAACCACTTAAATCTAAGTCATACGATGGAAAACTATGGAAAATGTAAATATAAAATATGCTTTGTATATGTAATATGTGTTTATTAGACTTTTATTTAGTTTCAGACAATATAAACCCAATTACGTTGTTTGGTCTGTCAGACATCAAATCAAATTCTGTATTTCAGGCCTTCAATACATTTCCCAAAACAGATGTTTTGTTCTAAAGTTTGTGAAAAGTGTAAAACAGGATGGCAAATAAAACTTTTTAAAGATTATTTCTTAACTACCTGCAAAATAGAAACCCATTACTTTAACTGTCCGTTGCTGTTGACCTCAAATTTGTTCTGAGCAGTTAAAGCATTATTTAAAGATTTATTATGAACGGAAACTCAACCGCTCTAGTTCTTATCAAATCTGCACAGTACACACTAAATAGTCGTGATAAATGTACAATTTAGGGATTTACGGATCCCATTTTTTTCCAATACCCCAATTCTGTGTTTGTCTAACAGAACCTCTAATTTTTTACACACTACTGGAACCAAGTTTATTTTTAAAAGAAAATTCTCCCAATAGACAACAGCCATTTTCTGGGCATAAAGGTGGTGCCAATTGTTGCTATTGTTGGTGCCATTATAGACTAATAGCATTTTTTATAGCTTGACTTAATTCAATATACTCCAATTTTTATTGCGAAACTTTGACAACGTTGATAACCAAGTAATAAACAGGGCTCTAATTAAATGTTAATTAGCTTAGGTGGAAAAGCGGTTCTCATCCGCAGCAAGGTCCAATACCCCAAGAACTAGGAATCATTTTTATCAAATTGAATCTCTACTTCAAAAGCTCTCTACTCCACAACCATTTCTACTGAAGGATATCATGCTTCAATTAACACCTGGGATTAGTGCAAAAATGCATCCGGACCGGACCGGACCTGACGTGTCATGTACGTTATCACATACTTTTGTTTTGAGGTACAAATAGTGTACCCAAAACTCTAAACATGAACAAAACTTAACGTGGTGCAGTGTCCTAAAAAAATGGTCTAGGAACAAAATTTTCTTAATTACTACAGGTCACAAGTAATTACTACTGCTGACGTGATCCAAAAATTATTTCGATACCAGGAATCAGAATCGATCAAATGAAAACAATGTCCAACCCTGGAAGTAAAACATAACAAAAACTAGCCCTTAAAGTCGTGACAGCTTACGTAGAGTCAGACTCTGCATTGCACTGCAGGAAGAAGCCCACACTCTTTTGGTGAGGTCTGTCTGGGTAGAATCGCGGCATCACCATTATCTTCCATGGCAAGTTCCTCACAAAGCATGATGGGCTAAGCACAGACTCGCTCAGCCTGCTGAAACGCTCCACCACAAAGCGAAAGGTGGCCTCGGAACGCCAGCTTGTATCTGTACAGAAAACACACCAACAACAATAGATTAAAGCAGGGGTGATGAGATACTGGGATCTGTTCATCTGAAATTATGGTTATGAAAATCCAAAAGCAATGTGTATACAAATGCACAAAAGCTTTAAGCAAAACACTATATATACTTCAAATATAAGTACAGAATAGTAGGAGTTACAGAGCAGCATCTCAAAATTCTCATGTTCTTCTTTACTAGACAAATATTATCTTTTTTTTACTTTACTTCTATCTTTGTTACTCCTGATGTCTTCTTCTGTCCAGTTCATTTATTATGTTGTGCTCCACCTGATGTTATAATTTAAGTCTTTAAATATAAATTTCGCTTTATCTTTGTGTATGGGTGGTATTAAGTTGACATGTGCATACATTAATCAAACTGGACTTTGTCATAAGGTGGTTTGCATAAGGTGCACTTTTGACTCAATGTGCTAATCATGCTGCTCAAATTAAGAACGATGTCCAAAGGAACATGTTCCTGCTATGAAGATATCTATAAAGATATGTTCCTTCTTATTACAGACTTATTTTTAAGCTCAAGTGAATTTACAGGATAAATGTGTTATTAGGAAACAATCAAAAAATGATTGGGTTTTTTTTTTTAATAGGTACCCATTTCTTGGGATTTTGGAGCTTTCTTTTGGTTTTGATTCCCAACCCTAGGCACAGCAGAAAAAGTCTGGTAACCACTATAAACACAGACACTGTGATAAACCATTGCTGGGTTCAGTCACAGACTCTGATCACACCAAACACTGAAATACAAACAGGGCTAAATTTAATGAATTTTACTAACCATCCTCCATGTCTTCCTCAGTGTTATTGTGTCCGTCCGCCATTGCCACGTTCCCATTGATGACTGGATTTTGGGGGATTCTTGGGGGATCATCTGTGTCCCCGGCTGTGGAAATAATGCATGTTAAATGACAATAAGCTTCATAATCTCAGCAGCTACGACACCTTTCAAAAACTGCCACCTTTCTTTACTATGTAGTAAATAAACACAGAAACCACAGACATTGAATAATATTTCTTGTTTAATTGCTAATTAACATTGTAGTTTCATGAAATATACCTCAAGTTAATTCAATTGCTTTATTTAATGCCATATTTTTTCCAGATCAGGAAGAGGAAGGAAGTAGTTCCTTCAAGAGTTTTCTAAATTGTTCTGCATTTTCAAGGAATAATGCATTGAGATTCGAACCTGATGTTTTGACATTTTTTTACCCGATTGTTTCCTTTTTACAACCTATCCATTTGGTTTATACTTGAACCAAATTTCACACAAAGGAAACCACCAACATCTTTTGCCAGACACTGTTGGATTTCCTCCTTTGAGTAGTTTTTTATAATCTTGTATGTGCTTTCAAATGACAATCCACTTGCTGTTGGTTGCTTATTTCAACTTCAGCCCTATTTGCATTGGGTTTAGACTTGTATATACTATCATTGTTATTGGTATTTGAATAAAAAAATTTAAATTGGTATTTATTTAAGGAAAATTACCCCTTTATTTGATCTGGAAATATTACACCATTATTTTTGTTACATTTATTTAACTTGATAACACCATTAATCACAATCTGATTGATTCAGATTTTTTAATGTACCAGTAAAATTACTTGAGTCTGTGTTTTCTTAATAATGCCTTATTTTTTACAAATTGCCTGTCATACATAAAATCAAAATTACACAGCAAGTTTCCATTTGAGCCAAAAAGCAGATTTTTTTGCAAATAACTTTTTAGTAGAGCTGTACATCAACTTATTTCAGAATTATATACCCTGATTAAGCAGTAAACTGTGGATTTGAGATCTTTGTATCTTTCTGTGCCACAACCTGCTTACAACAATCAAACGCGTTAATTAAAACAGACATTTTGAATATTCAAGATGTACGCCAAGACAGTAACAAACTTCCAATGAACATACTAAAAGCATTTCACATTTTCCCAGCTCGAGCTAGAAAAGCTGTAGGTAGTTTATTAAGAAACTTCAGCTCAAACCGGATTTTCTCATTAAATCCCATTTTATTTTAAGCCTGTACATACTTGTTGACCTATATCAAACATTTGTCTTTAACAGTTCATGTTCTAAATGTGACCAAAACAGAGATCGATCACCCCAAATACAAGGCTCAGAAATAGTGGGGTTTTTCCATTTGCGGGTAATTTCAGAATATTTTGGAACCAAAAACTAAAAATGAATGCCTCAGTATATGGAGTATAAATGAGGTTTGTTACTTCGCTATCCTGCCATTAAAATCTTCCATCACTGCTGACATTTGCGCTTTTATTTCGCATACATTTACGGCGAAAGAGGAGCTGGAATGACGTAAAAGTCGCATCGCCGCTATCGAATATCAATCGCACACATGAATGTGACCCAGAAAGGATTAAAATTAAATTAAAATGTCATGTTTAATGCGTTCTGGGGATTAAGAAAAACACTTAGTGGCCTATATTTGCCTGCTGTGAGAACATTTAGGACTAGACTGATGAATTGGATAAATGTGGCATTAATGTCTCCACACACTAGCACTGACAATAACCAAAAAGTCCCATCATAACGGTACTATGATCTAAGCAGCAGATTAAAGCAGGTTCGCAAAAAATGCATCACACCAGCAGCTAAGCAGAAGTGCCATTATTCATCATCATATGTAGTAACGTTATTATATCATTATTATATATTACAAAAATGGATCCGCAGTATGGAATTCATTTACAGATAAAGTCAATACAATCCATGGCAAAGACCGTGTCCAAATCTAATCGAACACTTCCACACTCTCAAGGCTGAGAGAGAAGAAACAGAAGATAGCCACGCTAAAAGGACGGTAATAAAAATGGCGAGTCCCGCGCCATGGCCTCGTTGTAGACTCATCATTAACTGTTGGTCTGCTAACAGAACACTCACTCATCTGTGATCGGGAACGCAGATCCATATATCCGCTTTCCTAAAAAACGGTTAGCGTGGAAGCATAGTCGGTGGAGTAATTCAGAGCTGATCCCTTCAATTACAATCCCTCCGCCATGACTCACACGAGATGAAGCTAACATCTCACACACTAATCGATCTGCTTTTCCGTACATTTGACTATACCCATTGTGACTAGGTAACAAAAACTTGAACGATACCATGAAATGTAATGCGTCACCACTAATATTTTATATTGCTTCTTAAATATAAACGAAAGGGAGTAATTATGGTCTCGCATCAATTCATCATTACAAAATGCGTATCTTCCCACCTGTATTCCGGAAAACCCGCCTCCTCAGTAAGGATTGGTTGATATTTCATACCAAAACACTGCGTATGACATCGCAGCCAATAGCAGTGCAGAACGCAAGGCGCTATTGACCAATCGTACAACATGATACTGTACTTGTAGGAATACAGTTGGGAACAGAAACAACTGCTTGCAAAGTAATCGCCTTAGCGCACCATTTTGGAATTAAAAACGCCGCTTTGTGTCCGAAATCGCATCATAAACAAAACAATATGCCCAAAAACAAGAGCTCTTGCCCTTTTTGTTGGCAAAGATCAACGTAAAGATAATCATGGCGCACTCTTCAGCTCATATGCGCAGCACTGATGATGTAACGAATAAAAAAGAAAAATACGCCTTGTAAACTTGCCTACAGACTGGTAATAATGTTCCTGCATGATAACTCAGGACTCCAAGTATTATTTCAAACACTTGTGAAAACGAATGTTAAATGTCAGCATGTTTTGAGGTGGTTTCTATACGTTTACATTGATTATTTGTCAAACCACTAAACATCACATCACTAGACAGAAAATTCTTAAATAAACATTTTGTCCAAAAGTACACAAACACTCATTAAGAGTGTTATAGATTTGTACATACACAAACATACTGCATAATATAAAACACCCAAGCAATCACCCGAGCAATCTCTATAAACAAACACCAGTAAAATAATGGGCTGTACTGAACACTAAATAATCTTAATGCTTTCGCTGTGCCATTTGTAAAGTTCAGTTAGCAAACCACGACCGAAGCCACAACCTAAGCTTTAATCAGACAACCGACAGCAAGGGCTTATCGTGCAAGATCAGTGGCTGAATTAGAAATGCACAGATCCAGTTTCTCTCTGACATCAAACACCAATGCCCCAACAGCTCTTTTTTTTAAATAATATTAGTATAAATCAGCGTTTAAGACGAGGCAGTAATTAAAGCTGAAGCACAGCACAGTGAAGCAAGCCCACCAAATATAAACCAGTTTCATTCCGTGTGCATTCACATGCCCAAAAGTTTGTATTTCCAACACGTTTAACCTGAGTATCCAGCTTGGGAGAACAGCTGATCTCACTTTCTTTCATTGTAGAGATCATGGTTATGGCTTATACTTTACTTATAAACTCGTATTGAATGGCTTATGTTTTTCTTAGTGATATTATACTGATGTTATTCAGTATTCTTGCAGTGACAGGTTACCACTTAAATGTGTTTAATGAAATTACTACTTCAGTGATTATTAAAGCTCTGTTCAATTCATGGGCTTATATTCATGGATTTTCAACAAATTATTATTATTATTATTCCATAAAAATGGCACTTGATTGCTTCTTTTGGTGTTCCTTGCATAAACTGGTTACTTAGACGCTAATATGCTGTTCAAATGATGCTTATGTGGCATACCCTGCAACATTAGTTCATAAAGTAATATCATCAATTATCATAATCATTCAGGAAACATTGTTTGCTGTAATCGTTTGTCTAAACTTGTATTATAGCCCAGTACTACTGGGTATTGTCTAAATAGCAAAGACCATAGTGTTTCCTATACATTGCATTACTTCATTAGTGCTGGACAGTATAGTGGTTCATTTTTCCCCATACTGTCAGACTGTAGCACAACAGAAACAGCAGCCTCCAACACTGCAATAGGAAGCAAATTATTGAATATTAATTTGTCTAGAATGGCTAACAGCGCTACACAGAACGTCATCTTTAAATGGTAAGCTGGGTACAATTCACTAGCTAACCAGGTAGCACAACATAAACTACAGCCTAGCTTAGCACAATAGGATAGTCTGTTGTAGTGAGTAATTGTTTAATATCCATGTGGAAAGATGCATCATGTGATCGTGAAAAAGATGCTAACATATTTCAAATCAAATAGTACAAAACCAACAAAAAAACTCCACACTTTCACACGCACAATGCGAACGGAACACAAGGGACTGTGTTTAAGAAAACCACTTGTCTTATCGGGTTCAAATTCTGAAAGAGTGGTTCAGGAAGCATGAGCTGTATTGGACATGTATTGGCCTGAACCACATTGAGATGTGCTGGAGAAGACGTCGCACAGTGTTCCAAATCTCCCATCATCAATATGAGATCTTATCAATATAAGGAAAAAAATAATGCAACTTTGGACAAAAATAAATGTTGAGACAGTTCAAAAGCTTGTGGAAACTACGAATGCGTGCTATAATCAAAGCTAAAGGCGGACCAACGACATGACACCCCTCTTGTTAGCTCACATTAAAATGAGCATATTTAAAATGAGAAACTTTGAATAAGTCAATATATAAGCACATCATTCCAACTGAACTGTCGAAGCCTCCATGAAACTGAACTTTAGCAAAAATACCTCGATGGCTGCATACAACCAAGAGGGATCGAGTCCACGGAAAGAAAAATTCAGACCAGGAAATGCAGTGTTTAAACAATTTATATATTTAAATAGGTTAAGTTATTGCACGATAATGGCACTGAGACACCAAGTATTACTCCACGGCATATGTAACCTAGCAACAACACCTGCCAATAGCTCAATAAAGGCCTCCATCTCATGTATTATTACACCTCTCGTGTAAAGTACAAACTTTTCCATTACATGTTTCTGCTTGTATATACATGTTAAAAGTGTGTGCAGTGTGGGTTGCAATGCAGTTCCTACTTCTGCAAGCAGCTAATGCAAAAATATGTAATTATATATAATTCTAATATTCATGATAATTGATTTTGATACAAGGCAAGTTAAGGTCTATGGATTCACGTTTTCAGCGTCGCCATCAACAATCAGTACCAGTATCAAGAATCATCATATCATAGGCTACATTTTGCCATTCTTCAGTTGTCCAGATATGGTGAAAGTAATAGAAAACAACCCTGCCCTCTACTGCTGTAGCCCATCCACCTTAAGGTTCAATGGATTGTGGGTCAGATAGGTTTTCTAACTCATCACAATTGTACAGAATGTTCTTCTGAGTTACCATGTATTATGTCAGCTCAAACCAGTCTGGCCATTTTCCATTGACCTTTCCGATCTGCTGGCCCAAATTAGTATGATTTTATGCACAGCACTGTGGCTAAAAGATTGGCTGATTAGCTAATGGCATCAGCGATTAGGTGCTCAGCTGTTCCTAAGAAAACATTCAGTAAGTATAAATTGTATTAAAAGTATTAAATTAAATCATATGGGTCATTAAGTGGTTAACAAATCTGCTTAAATGTTAGACAGTGTTAGTGGCTTGGTAAATCAGAGGTTCACATTCATCCCAAACGCTAAACTATTTAGTTTTAATTGGGAGCTCCCCTGGTAGAAATCCAACACAGTGGCTTAACCCACATTCACTCTAATGTATGACAAGTCTCTGAAGTCACTTGTTTGTCTTTTGTGACTCTGGGGCTGCTCTTTTCACTTTTGGGCTGGCTCTTTTGAGACATTGTGAAATGAAAGTGTAACTTTTAAATGCCAAAATTATTGAAACATTGTGAAGGTACCTCTGTTTAGGATGCATTCAAATGGAGCAATCAAATAATTCAGGACAGCAGTAATATGTTCTGGGACATGGGGAGCATGCCCCACCATCTACAGTAAAGTACTATTAATCAGTTTATCTTAACTAGCTTGCTGTTTTTTTTTTTTTCAGATTAATGGTGACCAATGTGTGATACTATATTCTTAGCAAGTATAGTAATCAAATATAGGTATATAAATTGTTAGATTGATACTGCAGTGGAATATTTATGTACAGTTTTGCTACAAACAGCATTATCTAAATGTAAATATCTTGAAAATATCGTGAAACCAAACCTTTTCAAAAAGGGACCAGATATGACTGTCAAAATACCTAAAGGCCAGTCTCGCTTATGCTTAATAATCAAAAAAATTAAATAATCGTAAAGAACAAGCAATTACTTATGCAATTTAATTTATACAATTATGCAGCAGGATATCAAGAGTATTAAAATACCACAACCTACTGCAGATTTGACAGTGTTGACAGTCAAAAGCCAGATGTTCCCGCTTACTAAAGGAGACGGACCACTAGCAGCTAGCGTGAAGGGTGGTGTTACACCCCAACTGTATTTTTCATGCCGGGTCTGATGAACAGCTGTAGAGACATGATTTGACTTCCATACTGTTGCCACCCTCAATGGAATGAAAAATTGCAACATGCTGGCGTGTCACTAGTAACGCATTCAAGTGTGCACTTCATCATTCTGGTATCAGTATCAACAAACATAACTATCTCAGGTAACATCTAGGCCACCCATGGAAGGATGGATCCCTTTTTGAGTCTTGGTCCTGCCAAGGTTTCTTTCTTCCACATTCAGGAAGTTTTTCCTTTCCACTGTCGCCCTAGGCTTGCTCAATTTGGGATTGGCCTTTTAAAATAATAAGATTGTAAAGCTGATTTTTACAATGTCCCATAAATTTAACTTTACTCAAGTGAGATGGTGCAGGCCAATCAGATCTGTCCCTTGGCCACATTTGTCCATAGTGTCAGACTTTGGACACCCATTGTTCGGGAATGGATTCTTCAGAAGGTGTATTCATTTGTTAATGGAATCCCATCATAAAGGTGAAATATCAGAAATCAGTCCATCGTAAAACAGAGACCATCTGTACACACCTCTAGGGTTAAGAGTGCAATTCGAAAGAGGGTTCTTGTGCACATACTTTACAGTAGGCATGAACTGTATGATGCAATGACCTATGACCCAATGACATGGCTAACTATAGCACAGTCCTATTTACAGTGACCATCACCCCACAAGCACACCGAACATCCTAGCACATGTACTCGACGAATTACTATGTGGATACGTCCAAGAAATCCATTATAAGTTTAATTCATCATAACCCAAGCAATTGTCCACATACTGTATATAACATAGCGTAGCCTACATAAAACACAACCGACCCCGTTTTTTTTTTCACTACAATTCCCAGAGTTCCTGCCCCGCAACTTCCTATGTCTCACTAGAGTGTTCATCTAACACAGATGGTAGTGTTTCTAACCATGCTTTTTTAACCATTAATCCATAATTGTGCAAACCCATTAAAATTTAACTTATTTTATAAAGTATTGAATATCAATTTATTAAATGGTGCATTGAAAATGAAAAACAAAACCATGGCTTTTCCTATCGGCATTTCCCAGGGGTCCTCACTTCCACCGCAATTCCCATCATGCACTACATTCATTTAGCACAGGAGAGTGCAGCAGAGTAATGTACTGTGCACTCTTTTCAACATCGAGTATGGCTTCTGCTGAATATGTATTTATATTCATTACTAGCTTCCCACCGTTAGGCCGAAATATCTTGAGTTTGGTCATCAAAACAGGAAGCACCTGTAATTACAGTATACGGTTTACCATAAAGCATGTCCCTGACCACGTAGGTTATTTTGGTTACGATTGCTGGCTAAAATCATCAGTTTATTCCGCATATTCTTCTCCAGCCTGTAGTCTTAAATCTAGATGCCCAGCTTTTCTGATTGTATGTCAGTTATCTACAATAGTAAACTATATTCCATAGTACATGCCATATTGCAAACCGTACCTCAATTATTACAGTATTCTATTTAAAATCATGCGTTTTGCATGATTCGCTATTGTTTAAACAATTCAAATATCACCAAGAGATGAACACCCAGATGAACATCAAGTTTTGCCATGTGTAATACCGCCTTAATAAAATAAGATTTTTTAAATAAATATAAACAAAAAATAATCTAATTAAAATAAATCTGGTGCAGTGACAGATTAATGTAACTAACTTGCCACAGCCTAGACTGGACAACATGAATTTTTTTTGGGCTTCTTATAAAAATCAATTTACAAATCATCACATACAGTTTGGTAACTGACATTTTTTCACCATGTATGTGTTGTCTTAGGCATGTCTGGCTGTGCATGTACATAGTGCTTGTCTGTGCATGTGCTGTGCTGTGCTGTGCATAAGTCACGTTATATGGAGAGAGTCTATAAAACCTGCTCACATACACAACTACTGCTAGGATGCATGCTGATGCACAATCTAGAGACCATGGCATGACGAGTATAAAAGATTTATCTTCTTCAAAAATATTTAATACAATAAAATAGGTGCCTGAAACAAAAACTGGGCTCTTCAATTTTGTTGTGTACTATGTGCAGACAAACAGAGAACTTAAGCTTTTTGGCAGTCCAATCTGCAATGAGCTAGAGCATCATGTGACCATCAAGTCACCAGAGACACTGATCCAAGCTGAGGCATTTAAAGCTGCAGCAATGTATGAACCACAAGAGGAAAATTTCACTACTACTTGGTAAAGGACACAGATATGTCAATACCTAAAGCAGACTAATAAAATTAGAGATCATATCTTGACGGTTCACATATTTTCTACAGCAAGTCTGTAATAAATTAAGTTCAGCTTGACACCGTCTATCAATTGTCTATTCTTCTAATGGCTATTCCAAGAATGACAACACATTCTAAAAAAGTAAAATCCTCGAGTGGTTCTGTTAACATGACAATTAGTCCAGTGTAGTTTACTGCCTCCACAGCTATGAGGTCTGAATCCAATAGTTCACCTTCAGGATGTGGTGAATGGGATATTTGTAGCATGAATGTTCAGTTGAAAAATCGGCGGCAACCACACAAAGCAATCATATCAACATAAACTCATTCACAAAGAATGCTTCCAGAACCATGTGAAATTCATGCCACACAGACAACAACTTCTCTTAATAGCAAGGGAATATTACAGAACTGAGTGCATACATTACAGACCTTTTTGTGGAAGTATTGTGCTATTTTAAACCCAGAATGTCTGGTATTAAGCAGAAAACCAGTGATGATCTCACTAGTGGTGAGCCTTAACAGTAGACACTAAAATGAAAGTAAGTGAGATCAGGTTTTTGAAGGCACCCCATGCAAACCCACCCTTCTAACAAAATTGGTGTATGTCTAGAGGACTTGCTATAGTACAACAGACGGCGTTAAGATGCGAAACTGCAGAGTGAGCAGATAAACTGATTTTTTTTTTTATTTACCCAGGCGAGAGATATGTAGCACCAGGACAGTGCTGCACAGTGCTCAGTTGTGTGTAATGTAGGGAGTAGGTTCTGTGATTTACCGAGAAACTTGGTGAGCAGAAGCCATGGATGTATAGCCATTTTTGCAATACAATTTAATAAATTACCATGGACAGTAAACATACTGCTCACACAAATAATGAAATGTCCCATAATTCTTGTGAGCAGTGTATTTATTGTATTATAGAGTAGTCTATGTTCAGCATTTTGCCCATCTGTAACTTGAAAAACGTTTACATTCTGTTACAAACTGCACCACCCTGCTGCTCTCTTACTCCAGTCACAAAGTGATGAGGGGACTGACTGTATATGGTCTGATTTTACTGTGGAAAGTTGGATTATACAGAGTCTGGCAGGACATTTAATCAGTCTTCATAACAACTAAGTAATCTTCAGGTGTAGCAGTGTTCCATATAACACATGGTTAATTAGGATAAACTGTTTGAATATTCTTGTAACCAATAAGTTCTGTCCAGCACAACATATAAAATCAACTAGCAAGCCAAAAAAGCAGCTTTACGCAACATCCAAATATATTTAAGGTCCTTTGACTTGGATAAGATCATTGTTTAAGAATACTGCTATCACAGAGACACAAAGAAAAGTTTAGCTCAACTTTACAAAGAGGAAAAAAACAGTTCTGACACGAGATACAAATACATCCCAATTTGGACACAAGTCGATAGGTAAAACACGAGCTACGTTTCACTAAGTATATAATATTAATTACACAACTGACTGTGAACTAATTTTATATAGTAAACGCCATGGTTTTAGAAGGTTTGCAGTAACGATACCGGTGCTTGCTAGAACGGATACGGACTTGTTAAAGCGAGTAAATTAAGTGTATGATTTTCTTTAGCTCAAAGTTAGTATGGCAGAGAAACATGTTTACTACGTAAAAAATATAATTATTTGTTGAAATATTGTTTGGGATACAGGTTTGCCAGTCAAATTCCTGTCCCATCTGACTACGTCTGAGCAGCAGATCCGTCCTGAATGGCACATAATATTACATACTAGTAAAGAAGAAGATGTAACCATGTGCTACTCCATATTGTGAACATCATATAAGACACTAGTCTGCTATTCACTGCACGGTTTGGAGAACTACATGCACGGACGCCAACTTACCCGACTTCTCTATCGGTTATTTTGGCAAACGAAACGCTTTTTTTTCCCTCAACTACGTAATCCGCATTCATTCACACAGTAGTTCATAATATTCAGAAGTAACATGAACATCGGGAAACGTTTTACGCGGTTTGATAAAATCCGACTATTAGCTAGCATGCTAACTCCGGCTAATCCGTTAGTTAATGAGAGTAA